>NCQT01010812.1:6145-19336 GCA_002740465.1 Stenocereus thurberi | reverse complement strand
AGAGGTCCTAAGAATGACATTAAAAAGCTCTGTCAGCCACTCCAGACCCTTCTCCCTCAAGTACTTCCACACTTCCACCGGAATTCGGTCTGGTCCTTCTGTCTTCCCATTGGGCATCCTCTTCAAGGCCTCTTCAATCTCGTCCCTGCTGATCGGTTCACCCCGGCTAAGGTTGAGACCCATCTCGCTCCTTTCGCTACCCATACTTCGAGTGTCTTCGCTCGCTTCCCCATTGAGGAGTCGGAAAAAGTATCTTTGCCATCTGCCTTTGATTTCCGTATCCCCCGACAGTACCCTACCATTTTCATCTTTGATATAACTCACGACACCCAAGTCTCTGGTACTCCTTTCTCTAGCCCAGGCTAGTTTAAAGACTTCCTTCTCACCTTCCTTGGTTTCCAACTTTTGATATAGCCTATCATAGGCCCCGCACTTAGCAACCGCAACTGCTTTCTTAGCTACCTTTTTGGCTGCCTTGTATTTACCCCTATTGAACTCTTTCTCTTCGTTCGTTCTACTGTTCAGAAAAGCAACGTAAGCGTTCTTTTTCTCCTTGACTTTTGCCTTGACCCCCTCGTTCCACCACCATGCTCCCTTCATTCTATTACCACCTCTCCTGGAAACCCCTAGGATCTCCTCAGCGGACCTTCGAATACAATCTGCCGTCGCTTCCCACATCAAATCTGAATCCTCTACTCGCCTTTAGGCTCCTTTTTCTGTGATCCTTGCTGATAAATTCACAGTGTTAATTCTTTGAAAGATTCCACCATTTGACTCTAAGGTCCCCAACACCCCTCCTCTTCCACTTAACACAATTAAACTCCACATCTAAAACAAGCAACCTATGCTGAGAACCTACACACTCACTAGCATGATTAAACAATAGCTAAATCAAACACTAAGATGACCATGAATGAGCATGCTACTAGGAGCTAGCGGCATGATTTGGCACATGGCAACTGCTGGTGATCCTACCTGCCGCTAGGTTGTTAAAACCCTTAAAACAATTGCTTGTCTCTTCTTTATCTATTTCGCATTCTACCTTGATTTCTATCTCTAAAATTGCCATTGCTGTCACCCCTAAATTCTCTAAGGCTTCATTTTTGCACCAATTCATAAGGTAATTGCTCAATTCTTGCTTATTTTTGTGTTATTCGTTGAATTCTTTGCAATTTCAGCCGAAATCTTCAACTTCGTATCCATTGTACATAGAGGATTTGAGGGTTTCCTTGGTTTTCTTGTGAACCTTTATTTTGACGATTACATAGGCAAATTTTGTGCGTTGAGGATGTTTCCAGAGTACACAAAATTATTAAAGGTGAAACTTAGGTTTAATTCTTGTTCCTTAGTTGTTTTTAGGTTTTAGTTTCAATTATGCTAATTTTATGCAGAAATGTTGCCGAAATTTTGCCATGCATCTTTTAAGTATTGGAAGAGATTGAACCCCATCCTTCTAACTTGTAAACTGAATTTCTATACCTTACATGTAAATTATGGATGGGCATAGGCCCCCCTTCTCGTCATCGAGGTGATGACAGGGTACTTTAGCATGATTATAGGGTAAGGACTCAGACCACTAGTTGGATTCACAACCAAACCTTGTTGTACTTGGAAGACAAGCATCACCACATCTCCATCAATACACAGCAGGTGGTGGTAAGTCCTTTGCATTGTAGATTGAGGATTCTCCCTTTTTTGACAATTCTTGAATTTGCTTTGAAGTTAACCTGACAACCTTGTTTTTAAGTTTATTTTGTGGAACCAGAAATTTATAAAGGCTGAAGTAACCTTCATAACAGAAATCGCGTTTATAGGATGCCCCCTATCCATGTTAAGAAAATGTTGACGCGTGCTGGCTTCTACCATTGATCAAAATGTGTAGGGCCAAAAGGGAACTGATCGTTGCTTCCTCAAGGGTTTGATTGAGAGGCTTTAAGATAGTACTAACACCTTTGACTTCCCCTCTGGGTGAGATAACGATTACCCCTATTGGACTTCTACTTGTCATTGGGGTTTCATTTGTGGCAAACCCCCTGAAATACTACTAGCACCTCAAACTGGACGGGCAAAGACGTGCACTTTCTTATGTCTTCCATTGAGAGATCACCTCTAAAGTCCAACTTAATCTAATACTCCATGATTGATGAGGTTTTAAGGGCTTTTGGCTGGTCTTTGTTACGTGCAAATCTTTCACCTTTTCATGATGTATTTGCTTGGTTGATCATTATCAACAAGGCAATGGGTGCCATCTTCATTGGATGGCCAACTTGAAGGATGTGACTAATTATACATTTTCGAGTGGCCTATATTCAAGATGTGACATAAAATAGGTACATAGAGATAACTTTAAGATCTTGATCGTTCTTTAAGGGATTACATTTTTAAACTGAAACTAAATGGTGTTTTTAGTATAAACATTAGTTATCAATAAAAAGCTCTAATTAAAAGAAATATATATTTCATCTCTTTAGTTTTAATCAAATAAATATGATAGCTATCTAAAATAATCATAATTCATTTTTGGTGCCTTTTAAATAACTTAAGGGTAACTTTGGTGATTTTAGGTGACACCATTTATCTGTGATTAGAATGCCTGATATGTTACTGTAATATATACTAAGATTAATATTTGAAAGATTGTATGTTAATTAGGTCACCTTATAATGGCTTAATAATCATCCTGCATTAAAATTAATCATTGTATATGATTATTTTAATAACAAATAATACAATTAAGTTGTCAATTGTAACCCTAGATACTCTGCGTTTAACCTAAGGTATGAATTAATCATAGTAAACTTCACTCAAGTATAAAAATCTCAAAACAATCGACATAACAATGGGCCACTTTAAATAGCCAGTAAAGTTATATATTAGTATATATATAATGTTCAAATTATTTTCATTGAAAGACAAATTTCATCTTTGTTACATGTAAAACTTAAACTGAAATGACTACATATTAGTTTGTACCTAACATCAAAAGATAATTAACGACTACATGTATTTATACTCTGACACTAAAGGAGTGATGGGCCATTTTGATTTCACACACAAGAGAACATTACATATTTACAATCTAGAGAAGTTCGCTATGCAAAGGATTAGATTGGATGAATATGCAGCTACTCCAAATGGAAGCTATAAATTTATTTTACAAATGTGACATCAGGCTTACATATATTCATTCAACAACACATAATCTTCAAAGCCTACTATATTCGAGTGAGATATTTCCGACTTTTTGCATATGTTGTTAAATCCACCCGCTGATTTATGACGCTTACATTAATTGCAAAAAAACTATCTACAGTTATGTATTTGTTCTGTATGTACCGTACTGCACATGCCTCAAAGTTAACCCACAAAAGGTATCGTACTTTGTTATAATTTCCAATTGCATGTTTGCATTAGTTTAACCATCCTCTTTTATTCAAAACTCTCGGTACATCTTCAAAGTTTTCTTACAAGAAAACACATGTTGTAGTGAGTTCAACATTCTTCATAACGATGCTCGAATTCTTTTATATACGATGACTACCCAATTAGATGTGTATGCAGCGTAGGTATTATAATTTTCAATGCTTATCATGTTTATACAATTTATTGTTTTATTATTGACTATTTCATGTTAATTTTATCCACAGCCATATGGTCATCTATCGCTTTATGCAATTATAGATAATTACATAGGTAATCCATGGGTATTTATTATGGAGCCTCCCCGCCACCATGAAGTAGAAGGTCTTACCACTCTTATTGTGCCAGTCAATTGGGAAGAAGAGGTTTATTACTTACGGAATACTAATGTTAGACACACTAGGTAGACAATTGGCATATACAAACTTTAATTCTATCACTGTTAATCAAATTATTACTAAAACTTTATGTCTTTGTATGTACAAGAAGATGAGGTTGATTGTTCATCATTGGCATCATAGATTGACTTATCATCATGCCATCTAGTGTGATCTTTATCATATTCACTATCTACTATCTCAATCATACTTATATAGACCCTTTTTGCAATCATATGGTTTTTAGTTGTTAATTCCAACGTTATCCACGGAGTTGTTTACTTAGATTTATCATTAAGTTATTTTATCATCTTTTCTAAATTAGAATATTAATTATGTCTACAATGGCTATCCGTTTATTATTTTCATAATATATCTACAAAATGTCTATTTGAACATACACCATGGAAAGCATAGGTCTCGACTACTTTTATTAAGTAAAAACTAATTCTCAAAAACCTCCTTTAAGCAGGAAAAAAGGGCTCACAACACCAAGTTGTCCAAGTTTGCCCACTTCTCTGCAGGAAAGAGAGAGATTAGTAAACAGGTACATTTACTACCTATACTCTTTGAAAATTCATATGTTTCTCAAACTATTATTTTTTATGCAATATTCATGCAATGAGTAAGCTTAAAACAATGTTTTGACTACTAATTAAGTGGCCCCATCAGCTATCAAGCATCATTGCTCACGCCCATTGAGTTTATCCACAAGGCCACAACTCAAGCTTCCTAATTGGCCTGGGAGGTGGACACTTATTGTAATCATTGTCATAGACGTCTACAGGGGTTCCACTCTAGATAATAACAGGTAAGATAGTTTTACTTATATTCTTTTCCTCTTGTTTTCGAATGAAAATGAATTGAGATGCATGCGCTCACTGAAAATAAATTTTATTCTTTACAATACATGGATACACGTATTGGGCTTCAGCTTCAGCTTATTCTTTGAAGATTTTATGTTTTTGCTATTTTTATGTTGAACAATCATGGAATTCTCTAGTCTAGCAATATAACGAAAGCAAAGACAACTATTGGATTCTAGAAGAGCTCATAATGATTTACAGGAAACTTGGGTTGCCTACATGCATGCTTGGTAGGGTGCTCGATAATGTTTGAGTTGAAAAGTTAAACCTTTGCTAGGCTGCTAGACTTTCTTGTCAATAAGAAATGGTATAATTCATATGTCATCTTTATTATAGCTAAAGAGCAATCATCTCTACATTAGGCCATACATTACTCTCAATGGACATATAAGTGTGAAGATTTAAGTTATAAATCAAGCCTAGTCCTGTTTAGGATGGCGGTAGCACATCTGGTCATGAGATTTTCGCTGTGTCAACACTAGTGGCAAGTTAATATGTCTAATAAGATAATTAGTGATGGGGGTTATCACATCTTGCTTTGGTTCTTCTAACTTTCTTACATCACAGGTATCTAGATTATAAAAGAATCTGCTAAGGATATAAATAGGGATTGGGATCAACAGGGGAATGCCTCTCTATTTTTTCTCTTGATAGTTATACATTTCATGAATTGCGTTTGGACGATGCATTTATTTTTGTTGTTGTTTGAATGTTTTTGGATTATGATTTTTTTTCTTTTTATTTCCTCATTGCTCTTTTCATTTATATCATCATGATTAAGCTCAATATTTGCGAGAGTTTGCACTTATTATTTCACTCGGTACTGGAGAATTACTATTAGGTGGGAGCTTGAAAGAGAATCCAAAAGTTATGAAAAGGATAAAAAATAATTCCACTGGAAAAGGCCAAAGAATTTTTCCAAAGAATTAGATTCTCTATGAGAAAACACTAAATGATTTTTTAAGAATTTCCATTTCCTGACCTTCTCCCACAAGTTTTTGATGTGTTTTTTTTTTGGAAAATAGATGATTTAGGAGGGTGGTTCAAAAGAAAGAAAATAAAATTAAAAGAAAATAAAATTAAAAGAAAACGAAAAAGGAGAATAGAATTGTATGATAACAATTTTACAAAATATCGATGGCAATTTGGATTTATGTAGTAAAGATCACGAAATTTTACAAATGAAAAGGGGAAAAAAAAGAGAATCACATTTGCCTACAACTGATTGACTCATCAACACGACTTGGGGCCTAGGGACAATAGCCAGCCCTCAAATTATGTCATCGGTCGTCAGTGACACGGAGATTATGCTAGTGGGTGCTTCACCGTTTCTTGTTCGATGTTCTATAAATTTGGGACACATAGGGGGTTTTTTCTACAATGTTTTCTAGCCCCTTAGAGTATTAAACTCTCTTGGATTGCCTCTTCAAATCCTCATGGCTTTTTGATGCCCTTTGACTCTACTGCAACCAGTTAAGCGAGGCTCATAACTTAAGCCGATGGGGATTTATTCGGCAATTGTTTCTAGTTCTCGATCATATTGTTGAACATGAGCCTGATATTCTTATTGGTAGCTTCCATAGCTTTATTATTATACGGCATGTAAGTTTGGGATTTTGTATTTCGTATTGCTTAAGTATATTATGCAGTCTTATTCTTGAAATGAGACTTATGACCACATAAAGGTGATGCAAAACACCACAATGACGAGTGATGTTGGTTATTATGAAGTGTAGAACCTGTTTAAATGTGGGGGTAGCATATGATGTCGCTTCTACCTTATTCGTGAAATAATCAATGGCCATTGCGATGTATTCATGGCCATTGGTCCCGTTGGGCGTGATCATGCCTACTATGTTGATTCCCTATATGGAGAATGACCATGGTGAGATAAGCATGTGTACTGTGACAGAGGCAGGTGCTAAATTAGGCCATACTTCTGAGCAAACTAAAAGCAATCTTGTTCCATCATGCTTCAATAATAGCCCCATCCTTGTGACTTTTGGAACATGAGATCTTTGTTTATTTGAGTTTCGCTATCACCCGCGTAGACTTCCTCCATAAGGAGTTTGCCCTCATCAGTGTTCATGCATAGCAGTATGTTGTTATCCTCTATAAATTGCGAGGCTAAACAACACATGGCTCTGAGCGCTCATTTCGAGGAATCAAGATCATACTCCCCTTTTTAGGGGTAATTACGGTTGTCTGTATACAACGGGAATGTCTCTTCATCCTACTCTACTTCTACGCAATATGTTGGCTCACCTCTTCCATCCATTATGATAGTAATCCTAGATTCTTTATCTGGTGTGACAATCATGGATGCCAATTATGCCAATACATTTGAAAACCAGTTTTCCTCCCTCGGGAAGTAGGTAAACATTAATTCTTCAAAATGCGACGTTATCTTTTCTAAGTGAGCTCAGTAAAGTGCTCAATTCTCATTGTTCACTTTCCACTGTCGAGCTACCATATGCATTTAAGGTTTTGATTTGAAGGGCTCAAACAAAATGTATTCCTATAATGCAAGCTTCATATTCAACCACGTCATTTGTTACCCAAAAACCTATTTAGTGGAAATTGGAATACACAAACCCAGTTGCAATACCATTAAGATGCCACCCCATAACACTTGTAGCTAGATATACCATCAAAATACATTTCCCAAGTTTCATCATTGACAACTTCCTCTTGGCTTATGGGATGATTGGCCAGAAAATCCTATACTACTATCCCTTTCCTGGATTTTTTTGGCTTGGAAATGTAAATAGGATTTAGAGGGTAACACTATCCATTGTGAAATCTTTATATGTAGAATAGGTTGAGACATAAGATGTTTAAACGGATCTAATTTTTCACAATGCTAAATTTGTTATTAAACATATATTTTCAATCTGGGTATACCAAACCCAGTAATAAACAAATTCATGCTCAACTAATGTAGGAATTTTCTTTTTCTTCATTTTCTTCGGCTAGCAGTGCACCCATTGCTATTTTTGTTCTTATTAGACAAAGTAACAATGGTAAATCTTCATCCACTGGTCGTAGAATTGGGGGGTTTAACAAATATTCTTTCAATGTTTCGAAGCCTCTGATAGGGCTTATCCTGTTCTATTTATAAAGTCTTCCTCAATTTCTTATAGATTGGTTCACTAGTCATAGTTTATTTTAAGATGAAATGACTAATAAATTGGACATGCTTAAGGAAATCTTAGATTTGCTTTTCTGCCTTAGGAGGCAACATTTCAGTAATGACCCAAATCTTTGGTATGTNNNNCCTCGATTTCTATTAAGCTGATTGGATACCCTTAAAGCTTTCACAAAGTAACCCTAAAAATACACTTTTGCGGGTTTAAGCACATGTGCATTCATAGTCTTTTTAAAAATTTTCAGAGAATAGGTACATGTCCTTCTCAACTCTTTGACTTGGCATTCAAGACTCGGGCCGTTCTTTGATAGGTAGCCCTAGCAATTGTCATGCCAAAAGGCATCACACTTTTGCAAACAATACCCTATTACATATAGAAGTGATTTTTTCTTCATGCTCTTCGGCCATTCTGATTTGATTATATCTGGCATAACTATCCATGAGTCACAAAAGGCATTGTGCTAGCACATTGTCTACTAACTAGTAGCTGTGTAGTAAAG
Organism: Stenocereus thurberi; assembly: GCA_002740465.1. Classification (NCBI taxonomy): domain Eukaryota; kingdom Viridiplantae; phylum Streptophyta; class Magnoliopsida; order Caryophyllales; family Cactaceae; genus Stenocereus; species Stenocereus thurberi. Next base: position 11,025 of record NCQT01010812.1, on the reverse strand, counting down.
GAGGGCCATGTTTTGGTCTTGCTTGTTTAAATTTAGAAAGTCAACACACATGCAGACCAATTTGTTTTTCTTAGGCAGTGGAATGATATTAACTACCCATTCTGGATAATGGGATAACCTTAGGAAGCCATCACCTAATTGCTTTTTGCATTTCCTTTTTTACTTTTAAGGCCTGTTCGAGGTTTGTTCGATGAAGTTTTTGGTTGATAGACTTAGCTCCTGGGTATAATGGAATTGTATGTTTAGTGATTTCTCGGTATATTTTGGGAATATCTTCTCATGACCATGCAAAAACTCCTTAAATTCTTTCAGCAGGTGAGGAAATTACTTTTCCTCCTCGTGAACTAAGCATGAACCCCATTTCAGCTCCTTTGGTTCTTTGCTAGTTTGAGCATTTATTGTTTTAGAGTCTTTAAGGACATCATTTTATTTTGTTCATTAATCATTGAGCTCTATGGGGGATGAATTCTTCATTACTACAAATATAAGAACTACACTAAAAAACAGTCACTCTGTTAAAATTTGGAATGTGCATATTAGTTTTAGTACAAATTGAATTTAGAGAAAGGGAATACTTTTCCTCACTTAATAAAAGAATTTTGGCTCAAAACTGAAGTCTTTGTGAGGCTGAGCATTAAGGCCCCTCGTTTTCCAATGTTTAACAAGTCTCTCCTCCTTCTGTTATGGGTGGTCCACTTGATTTCAATGCGCCTTCCTTCATCAGTGTCGATGGTCATCTACCTAGGATCGAAACATTTTTTTCCATTGCTAGCACCCATCCCAGATCTTCATACTTCCATTTCTCTACCCCTAGTAGCAACCTGAAGTGATCTAGACTGGCCTCATTAACCCAATTTGTTTTAGACTGAGCATTTTTAGTAAAATACGCCTATTCCTCTAGAAGAGTGCAATCATTAAATATTTCGAACCCCGGGAAGAATTCCCTAGTGTGTGGGATGTATTTCGGTTCAGGAAACCCATAGTAGGGTGCATCTTCTCCTTTCTTTATTAAAGTTCCATTGAGGGTCGGAAGACGAGGGGTATATTGCATGAATATAGACGATTTTTTTTTCATCTCTGTAAGTTTTCAAGTGAACCTCTTAAGGAATGGGCTCCTAGCCTAGATGGAAAAGGGGAGCCAAGGAGTTCACCTATCGAAGAGGAGTGAGCATTCTCAACCTTTCCCTAGTTGCGTGTCAAGCAAGTAGTCCATATTCCTTATCATAACATTCACCTTCTTATTGAAGAATGGATTGAAGTTCTCCCTTTGAGTCAATGATAATAGATTTGTTCTCCATAAAGCCTTTAATTTCTATATTATCACCATCATACTCAAACTCTAGAGCAGGATTTTGTCTTTGATGGTAGTGATCATTGGATGAGCATTTATGGTTACCATCACCCCTTTAGCTATCGTCTTAACTATCTAATGAAGGGTCGAAGGTACTGCCTTTCGGATATGCAACCATGGGTAGCCAAGCAAGATATTCGAGGTAACCCGAATGTCTATGATTTGGAAGACTACCTTCCACTAAAATCCCTCAACCAGTATGCTGAGGGAAACAACCCTAAAAATGGTCTTGTTAACACTCTCATAGGATCATAAGCCTCAGTTAAGAGCCCATGTCTACTTCTGTTATGCCCAAGTTCTTTTCCATTCTTGATGGACATATATTAATTGATGACCCACTACGTACTAAGGTAGTTCACATGAACTTGTTTCTTCAAGTTGTGATCAGGTATAGAGCCTTGTTGTGTTTAATGCCCTCTGACAGGAGGTCTACGTCACCAAAAGATATGGACAAGAGGACCTTTTAATCACAATGGAACTAACAAATTCCTCAGTGGTGATTTGTGCTGGGACCTCCATGCCTATGAGGGCCTTCAAAGTAACCACTTGATGGTCTGCGGAGGAAGGTAGGAGCTTCCATATGGTAACGCTGGTCTTCGTCCTTCTCAGTGGAGAGGACAAAGTCCTCTTGTGGTTCTTAATTTATCATTGGACTAGGTTACTCCCTTTCTTAAATTAGGTGTGGGGTTTTATAACACCTCGCATCATAGGTGAGGTGTAGGATCTCTTCTTCTTCTTCCTATTCTAGCTATCATCGTGATAGTTTCCCTATATTCCATTGACTCTGATCCCAATGATAAGTAACAGGTCAATTTCTTTGTTCGTGATAAAGACCGTGAGTATAAAACTCAATGGGTTAGTGTTAGGCGACAATTTGTCATATTTTACGTGCCCCTTTTACCGAATTTTAGCTCGTATAATAATATAATATTTAGAGTTTTTACTTATTTTATTTGCTTTTGTAGGCAATAAACTTTAAATCGAGCAAACGTCGTGAAAAGGAGCGAAGACGGACAAAAAAGAGCAAAGGCATGCAAGAATGGACGATAGGGGGACCGAACTACCGTGCTAGAAATGTGGCACGGTGGGGCTTTGTCACGTGGCACGGTCTTGCCCTCCCTCCGTACGCTCGGCCACGCAATTTCCTATTTAAGACCCCTTCGGGCGTTTTGTTCGGGGGGTCATTCGGGCTTCTCTTTGATGATTTTTTAGGTTAGATTTTAGGTTAGTTTATCAAATAAAAACCTCAATAGGAGGATTAGATTAGGATTGAAGATTGTAGTCTTGGATTCAAGCTTTGGATTTCAAGTCCTCTCCATCAATCAAGACTAAGTTTTCTTCCATTTTCTCTCTCTTTTTCATATGTTGTTCATGTTTATATTTTGCTAGTTTAATTCTTGTATTTGAACTATTTAGTTTATATGTTTTGTTTTCTTTGTTAATGCATGTTTGGTTAGTTTGATTAGATTGGATTAATTTCATTCTTTTCCTTATCTTGTTCATGTTTGCCTTCTTCTTTGCTAGTTTCAGTTTACTTTGAGTTTTTATGTGATTGATGATTGATTTTGTGTTGGATTGGATTGTGGCTAGCTCTTGATGGCTAATTAATCTTGTTTAGGCCCCAACCTCACCTTGTTTATGCCTAGAATTTAGAGTTTTCTTTCACGCCCGCCAAGTGTTCAATGAAATGCTTGAAAGAGCTTTCATCCGTGTTTTGGGGCAGTTGACTTATGCTGAGAGGTGAGGTCGATTGTCTAGTGTGGGTAGAGAGAATAGTTGGGATTGGGACATGAAAATAGTATGGTCGCTAGCTAGGTCAAGGGTCATCAACCTAGTAGTTTAGTTGATTTAATCCCATAAAAATAGGTGGTTAGAGCAACTAGATTAGCCTATTGACCCTTGAGAGGAGGCTTAGGTAGCCTCAACGATGCAATCGATCAACCTTAAATGCTAGCATAGCTAGGGAAGGTTTAGGCTTGACTTGATTACTTAGTTTATCTTAGGTCTAATCATAGTCCTTTTGTTTTCGCTTTAGTAGTTTAGTTCTATTTTCTATTCCTTCAGTTTTGCCTAGCTTGAGACGCTTTAGTTAGTTCTGGTACTTGGAAACCCAACTCTCTGCGGACGACACCCCGAGTACTCAACGATGCACCTTGCACTTGGGGTTTATAAATGTTAAACAAACAGTTAGCTCAATTGTTAGGCTTTCCCATGTTTCGAATGGCTAGAGGTCCATCACCTACTAGATCATGTATGACATGCTTTGAGGCCATGCTTTGATTAGTGGAATAACTTTTCCCATATTGGTAATTGCAATATTTACTGATATCATATTTTCCACTCGTTTTTCCTTTGGGATGATCGGCATCAACAATATTGGATTCGCAAAGTCCTTGACTTCCAAGTCTTCTCAAGGGTGGATTCATTATCAATGGGGCTTATGATAATAACGAGCAATGAGGTATGATGCTAATATGCACTGATGTCATATTGCTCGTTCCTTTTTACCTCTAGTATATTGAGCATGGGCCTAATAGGCTTAAAGAGCCTTTCAGATTCAAATCTTTACCAAGCTTATGTGGGTTTCATTCCAAGTTAGGTGAACACGTTATAGGTGTGGGAAAGTCCAAAGGACTCTATTGCGTTGACCGTATTTATCAATTTGGCATTAGAGGTTTTGATTGCATTCTTATCTGTAAAGGAGCTCTTATTGCCTTAATAGGCATTTGTTGGGCCTTTTTACATCTCTTTTTCTACCAACATCTTGGCATCATATACTAGTGTGAAAGTATTGAATAGATAGAACCGTAAATGTTGGTGATGATTGGGTTATAGGTTTATAATAAACATGTTGGGTTGTTCTTTCTCCTTGCGACAACTCAGGATCAAGGATGCTTTTACTGTCCATTAGGCTGGTCTGCTGTTTTTTAAAATTTTATGTCACAATGCGTAGTGGACATGTCCGTATTGTAGGAATATTGTGATAGGAATTCCTTGGTTTTACTGATAAATGTCTAATTAGGGCACCTCGCCTTCTAGGCATGGCTTCAGCTATTCATAAAAAAAGCCAAAAGAAATGGTTTCGTTTTAAAAATAGACACTCTTTACAGTTATAATGGGCACAATAAGAAAAACTTAGCCCTTATTTTTAATGAAGTTTGATCTTAAATCTATGTCGAAAGGACACGGGAGAGTCAGTGGTCAAAATGTACAGGTAGGATAGACTTGACCCTTGTTTTCATCGAATCGGTGTGCTTTCAAGTGCCTCACGATGGTCCTTTTTAGAGGTAGTGTCACAACTGAATGGGAAGGAATAGCTACAGTAAGGAGTTTCACATGGATTTTGGTGGGTAAAAGGATAATCATGAGGGTGTACTTTACTAGGGACACTCGATAAACTTTGACATGTCGCCCAGCTAAGCACATTATACAAAATGCTCACATAATGCAAATTTTGAATTGGAAAAAAAATAAAGTGCATTTATTTCTTTTAATTCTCACACTCATATCTATATGTCCACAATGGAGC
>NCQT01010619.1:0-11752 GCA_002740465.1 Stenocereus thurberi | reverse complement strand
CGGGGCTTAGGCAAGGATCTGAACTTACTCTGATACCATAGTTGGTGTTTCTCTCAAGAGTTAAGCTTAACTCAATTCAAGAGCGAAAGTAAAAACCAAGAAAGATTACAATCAAGCAAAGAAGGATAGAAACTACATTAATCCTTGGATATAGATTTCACCACCAAAGATTAATCTGGTGAATACTAAACTCTCACTTAGATATAGATTCCACCACTAAGCTTGAGTTTAGGACCCTTAAGCTTAATTAGGATATAGATTTCACCACCTAATCAACACTTAAGGCTCACTTGATCACCACTCTAATTGGCCTAATTAGAGATAAGCAAGTACAAAATTTAAAGTAACAACACTGAGGAGTTACAAACTCAACTTCAAATTGCAATTTCACAACACTTGAGTACAAAAGGGATGTTTACACTACTTATGAGGCACGTTCATTCCCTTCCTTAGTCATTAGGTAATCAATTAAAGATCACTTAATGTTTAAGGAAGCTCATTAAGTATACTTACCTATCCTAATACACAGTTTAGCACTTAACTGAACTAAAACAAGTACAAATGAATACAATGGCTTAAAACTAATTGACTAAAGCTAGTCCTTGATGACTCTAGGCTGCATGAGTCATGTTTCCTCCCCTGGAGGGAAATAAAATGTGGCTGCCATCTCAAAAGTAGGCAAGGAATGCATGGTTGACACCTAATGCTGAAGTGGACAAATGAATGCTTATAAAATGGGTGAATCTTCCTCTTCCACATGGCACTTGCTGCTTTCATGAGTCACCTAGTGACTAAGCTCAAGCTACCAGCCTAGCACGCACACACCTTGAATGAGAAAATCCCCCTAAGAGGGAAAACTCCTAGGCTAAGCAACTGGGCTGCTAGGTAGCAGATACTGGCTGAAGTTCCATGCTATTGGGCCGCTGCATTTTGATGACTAATATACGGTTCTCTTCAATGGGGCGAAACCTCAAGATGTCAGAAACTCCCCTTTTTTGAAAATCATGATTTGGACATCATTAAGTACCTTAATAAGCCAAATCTTTCAAACCGTGTAGATTCATATGCCTGCTAGGCGGCTTTGACAAAATGACTGAGTTAACCCCCTTAACATGATCTTCTTCCTTTGTGTTTAACATAAACAATAAACTAGACATCCCAATGGAACTAACAAAAAAATAATTACAACATTTGGATGTCGTTTGATGTAGAAAATAATAAAAACAAGACCAAGTAATAACTATCCCAAAACTGCAGCCCGGATAGTTTGAATTCAAGAGCTCATTGGAAGTATCAAATGAGGTCCTATGAGCTGAAACTTGTTTTTTCAAAAAGGTAACTTCATGAATTTCAAATCCATGGTAAATTATTTAATTATACCTCAAAGAGGCCTAAGTAATTAAGCTCTCAAAAATTAGGTATGCTGTTGGAATTAATCTGACATCTACCTCTTCTTAAACTTGCAAAAATCTGATTAGTTCTGATGACTAATTTGGATCCCCTTAGCTACTTTGGACCTCCAAATTATTGTTCCTTGTGAGATTTACATCAATATACCATGTAACCTAGCCACCTCCCTGAAATACAACTCAACAATGTGTGTAGCATCATTAATCTTGTTGTATGGAATAAAATAAGACACTTTAGAGAACCTATCTACCACAACAAAGTTTGAATCTTTGCTTCTTTAGGTCTTAGGTAGTTTAAGAATGAAATCCATACTTACATCAACCTAAGGAGATGTAGGAATAGGTAATGGTGTACATAGGCTGTGGGGTAAGGAGTGACTTTTAGCCACTTGACAAGTCCCACACCTCTTCTAAATGTCTTGTACGTCCTTTTCCATACCTGGCCTGCAGTAATGCTCTCTTAGCATGATGAATGTCTTATTTTCAGTGTAGTGATCAGCTAAAGAACCTCCATGCACTTCCCTGATTAGAAGTCTCTTATGCTACACCTTGGTACACACAGCCGTGTACCATTGAAAAGGAATCCTTCTTAAATAAGGAAATCTCCTATGGCGTGCTTTGAACATTCAGCAAAAAACTCCCCAAAGGCTTCATCTTCAACATACAAAGCTTTTAGATGCTCAAAACTAAGTACACAAGCATCTAATTGAAACAAAAGTAGATACCTCCGTGATAGAGCATCGACACCTTATTTAGGATTTTCAGATTTGTGCTTGATTGTGCAATGATATGACTGGAGAAACTCGACTCATTTAGCATGACGTGAGTTTACCTTATGTTGGCCTCTAATGTACCTCAAAGCTTCATAGTCAGAATAAAGGATAAATTCACTTGCAATCAAGTGATGATTCCAATGCTCTGATCACCTTATAATCACATGGAACTCTTTATCCTAGTTAGAGCACTTTCTTCTTGAATCACATAATTTCTCATAAAGAAGGCTAATGGCTTACCTTGCTGAGTAAAAACACCACCTATGCCAATTCGAGAGGCATCACATTTAACTTTAAACACCTTACTAAAGCACGGTAAAGAGAGGATAGGTGCTTGAGTAAGTCTTTCTTTAATCTCTTCAAAGGTAGATTGAACTTTTGGCGTCCATTAGAATGATGTACCCTTGGTAACTTCAACCATAGGAGCCATGATGCTGCCAAAACTTCTAATAAACCTCCTATAAAATGAAGCTGATCCATGAAAAGCTTGAACATCATGAATTGACATAGGAGTAGGCCATGACTGAATAGATTCAAGCGTGCTTACATCTGCCTTAGTGCCATCACCAGTGACTATGTAACCTAAGAATGTTACTTTGGGAGTGAGGAAAGCACAGTTCTTAAGGTTTCCAAAAAGTCTTTCACGTTCCAGAATAAGCATAAACTGAGTTAAATGGCCTTGATGTTCATGCTCATCCTTGGAATAAATCAAGATATCATCGAAGTAAACCACCACAAACATGCCTATATGCAGCCTAAAGACTTGATTCATCAATCTCATGAAAGTGCTAGGTGCATTTGAAAGACCAAAGGGCATAACCATCCATTTATAGAGCCCTCCTTTAGTTTTAAAGGATGCCTTCCATTCATCACATTCTCTAATCCGAATTTGGTAGTATCCACTTCAAAGGTCTATCTTTGAAAACACTTTAGAGCCATGTAACTCATCGAGTATGTCTTCAAGTTTACATATGGGATACCTATAATTGATTATGATCTGGTTTATAGATCTGTTATCCACACACATATGCATTCCACCATCCTCCTTAGGCACCAAAAGAGCAAGAACGGCACATGGACTTAAGGACTCACGGATTAAGCCCTTGGACTTCAATTCTTCAACTTCCTGTTGTATTTCTATGATGTCTTTAGGATTCAGCCTATAGGCAGGTTTATTAGGTAGTGATGGAGTACCCACCAATCAAGACAAGGAAGAAGGCCCAATAAGTCCAACAAGGTCCTATGCAAGCTTCAAGGTCCAAGCAATGGCTCAAATTATAGAAAAGAATAAAACTGAAGTAACTGGTTTCTACAGCTAGAATTTGCCCGGTTTTGTTCATCTCATTACTTAAGCTACATTGTGGCCCAAGTTTAATATTTTTAGATTTTTACGTTCCTCATAATATCGACTTTCCGGTGCAAGCATTAAATTCTAATCATGCACAATCGAAGTTAAGAGATCAAGACATTTTGTCCAACCTGCCAGTTTTGACTTAAAATTGCACGATAAAATGTTTTACTGGAAATCATCTACTTAAACATGATTTAACCTTGATTTATTTACAAGGGGGTTTGTACACACCCTAAAGTTTTTGCCTATGGCCTGAAATTAGAATCATGACCACTTTTGGTTGGGTTTAAAGAAACCAGAAAACTAGGTTAATTTTGCTCCTAGAACCCAATCAACACGAGCTACGGCTTCTTTCCTTCTTCTGTGGGTTTCTTTGGCTGATTGCTTGCTTGCTAGCTTTGCACACTCTTTGAGGTCTCTACAAACACAATCATGGGCTGCAGCTTCAGCATTTTGGGAAGAGAAACCAATGGGAAGCAAAAGGAAGAAAACATGTCTCTACACTCGGATTGGCTAGCTGAAAAGCAATACTACTTTGTGGCTACTTTTCTCCTCCTCCCTCAGTATTCTAATTGTATTAGGACTAACTACATGTAATTCAGGTTATAAAGATCATTTGTCTTGCTTTCCTTTCCATTTTGACTGTAATTAGATTAATGATGCATCTCTCGAGGGTATAAGCTAAAGCTCAATTCAAGAGTGGAAGCTTAAAACCAAAAGAGAGTACCATCAAGGAAAACTTAAGAGAATGGCACGTTAAGAGCTGGTTGCGAATCAGCTAAAACGTAAGGAAAGGAATGGATTTAGAATCAAAAGGTTCTATATGGACAAGGAAAAGAAAGAATTCAATAAACACACAGACTTGATTTCAAGTGCTTAAGGAAAACACGCTGAAATCAAATATGAGTCTAAGTGAATCCACGAATGCTTAAATGAATGACAGATAATCTAAACCCTCTCTTAGATACATAAACACCACTAAGATTGAGTTTAGGGCCCTTAACCTTAATTAGGATACAGAAATACCACCTAATTAAAAGCTAAGACTTACTTAATCATCACCTTAATCGGCCTACTTAAGGGTACACAAGTGAAGTGTTTAAGGGAAACGAAAGCAAAAGCTCTCAATTCTAGTTTTGCATTCAATATCAAAGGTATGTAATACAAATGGCCATGGCTTCATTTTAATACATGGCTTAGCAAGCACCTAAGTAGCAAAGCATGCTAGTGGTGTTTCCTCCCTAGGAAGGAAACGTCTAAGTATGCTTAGCTAGGTGCTTAGGACTAATCTAGTTTACAACCTTAATTAATCTAAGCTAATTACGGCCAGAATTCCAAGAAAGCAAAACAAATGATCATACTAATCCTTAATACATGTATTTAAGCCTAATGCAGCAGCTTTACTAGAGAAAATTAAGAAATAGTAGCCATAAAGCAAAACCCCTTTTCAGCTGTCCAATGAAAATGCAAGGTGCCCTTGCTTCCTTTATGCTCTCATTGGTTCACACGCTTGAATATTGTTTTTTCAGCAAATGATGATGTTTCTAGCAACCTTAGACGTGGTTTGATTTGGGCAAGCAACCAAGTAGCTGAGAAAGCCCACTTAAGAAGGAAAAACACCTAGGTGCTTAACTGGGTTCTAGAAGTTCCCAAACAACCCGGTTTTCTGACCTTGTTTCCACAAATCAAAAGACAGTATGATTTTGATTTCAGGCCATGGGTGGAAACCTTAGGGTGTGTACAAACCCCCTAAGTAAATCAATCAATGTTAAGACGTGTTTAAGTGGGAGATCTCCACTTAAACATTTTACTATGCAAATTTGGACCAAAACTGGCAGGGTTTATAAAATGGTTCGATTTCTTCACTTTCACTGAGCATGATTGGTTTTTCTTGCCTGGACTTGAAAGGTTACATCTAGGGAACACAAAAATGTAAAAATCCAGGACTTAAACCTCAATTAAGCTTAAGAAATCACATACCCAAAATCGGGTACATTCTGGTTAAACTGGGCAGTCTGGATAGTTTGGGTTTAATGGTTGATTTGAATGGGTAAATGTAGTCCAAATGAGATGAAACTTGTTTTGTAGAAAGCTAACTTCTTGAACCCATTGAAAAAAATTGGACTTAAACCTCAAAGGGGCCTAAGTAATTGCGCTCTCAAAAACCGTGTTTACAGTTGGAATCAACTGATGACCTGCTATTTTGCTTCTTAAACAAAATGTGGATGATTTATTTACACTTTAGCCAGTATAATAAGATTACCTTGACTGATTTGATTCCTTGACTGATTTGATTCTCCAAATCAAGGGGCATGGAGAGATCTCCAACAATTAAGTTAAGTGAGTTAGTATTATGTTTCGTGCTAACTGTGAGGATTTGCTTAAGTTAACACGTTTCCTTCTTAAGAAGGAAACTTCAACAGTTAGCTTGCTTGTTTAGGTGCTAGCTAGGCTTGTGCTAAAGACATACTCATGGCCCTTTTGCACTTCATTACTCACTTTGAATGAAAATCAGTTTGAGAGCAACTTAGCTTTTGCACACTCAAATACTTCACTTGCTTATCCTTAATTTGGTCGATTAAGGTGGTGATCAAGTAAGTCCTAATCTTTGTTTAAGTGGCATTTTTATATCTTAATCAAAGTGTAGGGACCCTAAACTAGAGTTTGATGGTGTTTCTGTATCCAAACAAAGGTTTGGAACTGNTATTCTTCATTGATTACCCCACGGGTTTGCCTAAGGTTAGCTAGAATTCAGCTTGCATATTCTTTAACACTTGAATTCTTGCTTGAGTTTTTGTTCATTCCCTCCAAGATACATCATATTTGGTATCAGAGCTTACGTTTCTCCTTGTCCTGGTATGCCCATCCCCTTCCAGAGTTCGTTCCTCCATTCATTTCCAAACACAAATCTAGTTTGAGCTCATACAAGCCATAAGCAACATGAGTTCAACAAGCATGACTTTGGAAGAGAGGTTTGAAGCCTCAATGAGGCAAAATGAGCTTAAGGTCAGGTGACCTATAGAGGGGGCATGAATATAGTGACTACTAAAAATTTGAGCAATTTAAAAACTGTACCTTGAATGTAAGTATCATATGCAATAAATAGTTAGTTAGAGACTCTAACTCTAAATTAGTAAAATATATAAGGTAGTAAATGCATAAGTAAGGATTAAGAGATAGATAATAGACAGTTAGGAGAGATCAGAGATTCTCAGTTGAACAAACACAAAGGAGGTTATACATGATATGTATTCTTAGTTGATGTATAATTCCCTGCTTCTCCCTTCTATATCATTGTTTCAATGGTCAAATGACACAACCTTGAGCAGCTTCATCGCACCACCAACGATGATAACGATGACAAAATTAAATACGCAAACAAATAATAAAAACACCCAGCTTGTAAAATACAATTTTCCAGACGTAATAAAACCCTTAAAACTGAAAATAAAAATTAAAAACGTAACTTTTTAGGTTGTCTTCGTATGTTATGGAATTTTATTATTTTTTCAACTATGGTTTAATGTATTTTTGCATAGTCAGGTTGTGTTTAAGATCTTTATTACACATCTCTTTTAATTTTTCCTTATGGGGCTTGTGTGAATGAAAAGGGTTATAATTCACTTTTATATGTTACTAATTAATCGTGCTTCGTTTTTAGGTCCTACCACTCCTTTAAATGGATAAAAGTTGGATTAATGTGAATAGGACATCAACTGAATATATTAAAGGAGTTGAATCATTCTTTGATTTTGCTTTCTTCAATGCTGGGGCTAGAAAGATAACCATTTGCCCTTATAACCGGTGTAAGATTGGGCGCAATTGTTGGTTTAATAGAGATGAAGTGGCATACCATCTCATGTTTTATGGATTTTGGCCTACCTACACAGAATGGGTGCATCATGGGGAATTATTTTCTGTGCAATCTACTTCAGTACCTCAAAATGTAAGCCATAATGACGCTCGTGTTGAAGCTAGCTTTGAAGGTAATGTCGACACTACTGCATTGTTTAATGATATTGTTGGGGTACGTAATGAAGGAAACATTGAAAATAATGCTGCTAACAACATATGGGACATTAGAGATCCAATGGTAGGGGTAGATGATCAGTTTGTTGATGAATTTATGTGCAACAATAGAATGAATGAGGCAGAGGGCAATGAAGATGTTGGGTATAGAACGCTAGTAGACCAAGCTGAGCAGGAACTATATCCAGGATTGAGTTTTTCAAAACTATCTTTCATTTTGCACTTATTTCATTTGAAATCCATGTATGGTTGGTTTGTTAAGTCATTTGATATATTGCTCTAACTCATAGTAACTGTTTTCCCCCAATTAATCCATTTCCATCATCTTAGAGTAAATGTAAGTCGTTGAAGAAGGATTAAGGGCTTAGTTATAAAAAGATCCATGCTTATCCTAACGATTATGTCCTATATTGGGATGGGAGGGAAAACCAAGATGAGTGTGACAAATGTCATGTTTCCCGATGGAAGGACAAGGATAAGAAAGTGGTAAATAAGGTTTTGCGTTGCTTCCCTCTTATACCAAAGTTACTTAGGATGCATAAATCCTCTAAAATAGCAGAAGATATGCTTTGGCACCATAAAGAGAAGGTTAAAGATGGAATCCTTAGGCATCCAGTGGACGCAAAAGCATAGAAAGACTTTGATGAACAGAATTCTCATTTTGCTTCTGATCCTCACAATGTTCGATTAGGACTTGCTATGGATGGATTTAACCCTTTTCGTGTAGTGAGTAGCACACACAGTACTTGGCCTGTGCTTTTAATTCCATATAATCTATCCCCATGGCTTTATATGAAACAATCTTCTATCATTCTATACATGACCATTCCTGGGGAAAAGGCTTCCGGTGTGGTCATTGATGTCTACCTTCAACCTCTAGTTTCTTACGATGGCATTATTAATAGGCATGCATAAAACATATGCTGCAATTATTCATTTAAATTGACATAGTTATGTTCTGGTTTTAGGAAAGGAAACATAATCGAGAGCCTCGCCCAATTGAATGGTTCATAGAGACTCATCAGAAAAAGAAAGATAAGACCTTTCATGATCCCATCACCCAACAATTTGTAGTAATTGTATATGTTTAAGTTTATATTATCATTTACATGCATTGAAGGATTGATGGATGTCTGAAGTTACATTTTATTGTGAGTTAGGATTCAGTAAAGCATATTATCAAGCAAAAGATAGGGTCTGATGAAGTTGTCTTCTCAGAGTTAACCAAGCAAGTGGAGAACATTGCCGATCGAAAACTAATGGGTCCTGAAACGTAAGGAAAAGTGTGGGGATTGGGTCGTGGAGTATCTGTAAGAGATTTACGTAATATACGTTACCTTGCTGAATCACCGATTGTGTTGAAACTTCTAAACAAAGTGCAAACCTTAGAGAACCAATTAGAAGTGCTGAATGCGAAAGTTGGTGCACAAGCTTTAGCCACTCGATATGATTTAGTAAGTCGTTTGGCTACGAATGTGTAATCCATGCAATGTATATTCTTTTCTGCAAATTCTTTTGTTGTGTACTCCGAGTGTGTGACCTATTGAGTTGTGAGCTCCAGTGTATGGCCGTTGAGTTATTGGAATGTTTTTCCTTGTTTTTCTCTATTGCAGATACCTAATGTAAGACTTTAAGACTGGGTCATGGTCATGTTTTAGATGAAATACTATCCGATTAGTCCCAGAAATTTTAGGAATTGGTAACACTTCTAGCTAAGGGCCAGGGGTGTTATAGTGTGCAAGGCTATGTGTGCTGCTACATTGCTTGTGGTGTCGTCTGCTTCTTTTTTCGTTATTTTGTTGCCCTTTCTTTATGCTCTCAGTTTGCACAATTGTTTATTAGTTTGTTTGGGTTATTAGTTGTAATACATGCTTGTTAATCTTCTCTTAAATTTTACTCCTTACTATTTATATAGAGTACAGGTTCCCAAGAAGTTTCAAGGAATGCCCAACCATGCTATGGATCTCAAAAAGGTTCAAGGCCTAACACACCTGTTGATCTAGATAGAAGCAATGATTCACCCAAATATGGGGATGCCTTCTCTATCTCTAATGTCCTAGGTAGTTAAAGATTATATGTTTGCAAGTTATGTTATATTTCATTCTAGTACTTGATTATATTTCTATGCTAATTGCTTGTAGGGCATGCGACCCAAAGAAGCACAAGGCCATCAAAGCATATCAACTCAATGCAAGGTGGTCACTAAAGCAATCAGAAAAGACACCAGCAAGTACAACTGATATATCATTAAACTGTTACTCATTGGAAGTAAAAAAATGTTCTGGTGGTTAAATTCGTTCATTTTTGCCTTTTAATTGTTTTTTTTTTCCTTCATATTCCTAGTCATTGTCCAAGTAATCAAATGGTAACATCAGAACTGAATCTTTTAATCATGGAGATGAGCGACCTAATCCTGTGTAACCTAGTTCCGCACTTCTTAATGATGGTAATGTCATACCTAATGCTTCGAACAAGCAAGTCAAAACCATCATTGCATAGCCATGCAGAAAATCAGAAGGTACATATATCAATCGAACATTCAGTTTTCTTTAACATAAAGTATATGTTTAGTTAGTTATGCATTTATTTATTTTGTGTCTGTTATTAAAGAACTTTTGTGGGAATGAACAAGGAAGTTAAAACCACTCCTGTTATATCTTCACATATGCTTCAAAAGGCAGCTGTTGGGCATGGAGCTGCAATACGACATGAAAAAAATTGTTTAACTTCAATAAGAAGATTTCTATTTACTTTGAAATCATGTAATATTCATATTGGTATGCTTGTGTCGTGGTATCTCATGCATTGTTACATATTTTGATTCTAGTTGAGTCGTGCTCAAGTAGACATATTGGATGATACTGTCCTGAGAAATCATCCTAAGGAGATGCACCAAAATTGTTCTTCAGAGAAGAAGGAACTCATTGTTTTCTACCTAGGAGGAGTGGCACAAATTGCAAAAAAATTTTTTCAAAAATTAATCATTTGTTATCATTTTTAAAATTGTTTTTTATCTAATATCGTTCTTTAGAGAACACGGAACTCATTTTTTTTTTTTTGTAAGTTCTAATTTTTTTTTTTTCCATCTTCCCTGTAGGCTATGGGAATTTGCAAATGTAAGGCTGAATCAAGTATGTTGGTAACACCCTTGCTACCTACCAGGGATGTCACACGGCTAGTATCCCCCGAGGGAGACCCCTAAAGCTCTTCTTCTATTGACTTTTAATTTAGTTAGGAAATTCTGGAACGAAACTGCAAGAGTTTCATCTGTAATTATAATATTTCCAATGTTATCATTATGAACTTTAGGGTACCTATGACATTTTAACTAAAACTCAAAGTAAACTAGAAGTTCCCAGTGAGCCACACACTCGCGGTTCAGGCTTAAGCCTTTACAAACACTTATTACAATAATTTACATAAGTTTACACTACCAGAGCGACTACATGCCCAATTCATGCACTTCCTTAACCAAAACATTATTTCAGGCAGCTTCACACCGTCGCATCATAGGAACATCGGCAGAAACAACTAGCAGTCTTAGAAGGCAGACAGGTTCATCCATTTATTCATCACTTGGGGGGGAGAAAGGGGAAGGAAATGGAGTGAGCCACCACATGCTCACTGAGTGTTCCTCCACTCCTTAGAACCAAACTTTATCGACAATAGTATTCATAATATTCACTTAACGAGCAGTTAGGTAATGCTATGGCTATACTAAGGTACTTGTCACAAATCGTGGACTCTTGAATAGACATTCAAGCATCATAGTTTCTTAATTTCGATTAACGGTGGTATGTTAGGAACTTGCTTACACTTTATGCGATTCTAAAACATAAACGTTGGATGCACTATCATTATATACTCAATATGTACTTCTAAATGTCGTTACGTGATGCACTATGGGAAACATGGTCACACACTCTATTTGAAGTCACATCCTTCCATGCTGAGAAACCCTTTTTCGTTAGGCACATGTAGGAACTTTTCTTTTCTTCTTCGTAACCACTTTACCAAAAAAAAAAAAAAACATTTGCAAGCAATACTACTCATACTGACCATGCAACAAGTAGTTATGCCTTATCAATCGTCATATTAAGCTATATGACACCCCTATAGGTTATTCACAAGTCAAGCATTCAATCATTTGGGAGACATGCCTCCATTCATGGAACTTTTAACATGCTATA
>NCQT01010617.1:2627-13435 GCA_002740465.1 Stenocereus thurberi | reverse complement strand
CCCCCCCCCCCGGGCAAAAGGAAAGCAATTATGCGTTTGAAGAGTTCAATTCACGGAACTCATCATTTTTTCCAACTTCAAAGCTGGGAAAAGTGCAAGCCTCGGACAACATTCCTAGGAAAGTTTTGTGAATCAAAGACAGCACAGTTTATCAACATGATGGGAAAATTGGTTGACTTTCTTATGTCAGGCAATTTTCTCATGGAATCTTAGAAAAATGCTAACCTCTTAATGGAGCTTAATTTTGAAGATTCAAAGAAGATAATCATCCGAATTCAATGTACACAGAATTGGTTCTCAGCTTTAAATCCATGACCAAATGTATGACTAATGTACATTGTATGGCTTAAACTAGTGATGCTAATGCTATTGGTACAACTGGAGCAAATACCTACAAAATTCCCCAGTATTCTTAGCCGTGACACGAAATATGAAATGCATTGGACGGCAAAAGACATGATTCCAAGGAATTTGTCTTGCATAAATCATGAGCGAATTAGCATTGCCTAGCCCCAAAAATGCAAATTTCAGATACACTGATTGTTCCTAGAAACTATGGTAAACTGGTAATGGCAATATGAGGGCCATGCAAAAGTACTTAATGAGACATATACCATGTGTTCTGTCCTACACAGTCCAAGCCCTTCAGCACCATTTTTCCTTGCTTTCAGAGCATCCTCAGGTGTATCAGCATTTGCCATGACCTGTATTAGCCATATTACTCCACGTAACAGTACTATTGAGGATTCTAAGCAAAATCATAAGAACTCTAAAATTGGAGAAACAACATCACCTTAAGGATCCGTATATCATCAACCCAAGACATGAAAGTTTCTAAATCACCACTAAGAGCAGGAGGCGAAAGAGCTTCTTTTCCTAAGATCACTTCACCAGTTGTTCCATTCAGTGAAATCCAGTCTCCCTCCTTTATCAATCTATCTCCAACCATAAAAACCTAGAAAACGAGTATGTTGTTATTTATGGTGTTAGTCATAGGCAAATCTGGAAATTAATAATTAACAAGGAAAATAATAACAATAGCAATAAAAAAAGATACCTTCTCAGTAGTGTTAACTCGGATTTCAGAGCATCCAGAAACACAACATTTTCCCCAACCACGAGCCACAACAGCGGCATGGGATGTCATGCCACCCCTTGCTGTTAAGATTCCAGCAGCTGCATGCATTCCTCCTACATCTTCTGGGCTAGTTTCAGCTCTTACCTTAACCATAAGCCACATATAAGTGAAAAATGGAGCAAGAAACCTGCTTTTTGTGCAAATTCTAGGAACTTAATGAACAAGATGTAACTCTATCAAACAAATCTCGAAGTTCAGGGAAGTAGCAAACATTGTGCTCTTGCACATAGTTATCAGGAAAGCTTCTCAGATGATTCATGTGAGGAAGCCTAGTGGACGTAGCTATGCTGTTTCTTCACATATAGATAACTTAAATAAAAAAAATTGACAATCTTGATAAAATCAAAAGAAAACGGGTTACCAAAATGACGTCTTTTCCTTCAGCATGCCACGCTTCAGCATCTTCGGCAGTGAAAACAACTTGTCCAACGGCAGCTCCAGGGGATGCAGGCAAGCCAGTGGCAATAACTCGGTCTTTGTAAGCAGTAGGATCCTTGAGCTGCCGAGACAAGAAAATGTGAGTCAACATATCATGATTATAAATGTTTGACATGTGAAACACCCATTGAGATGAGCCAAATCCAAGTCTTGAAAACTCACCTGTGGGTGAAGAAGTTGGTCAAGATGCTGCGGTTCGACCCTCTTGATTGCTGTACGAGTGTCAATTAGCCCTTCTTTAACCATGTCTACTGCGATTTTCACAGCGGCTTTACCTGTTCTCTTTCCAACTCGACATTGCAACATCCAGAGCTTGTTTTCTTGCACAGTGAACTCAATGTCCTGTCCACATAGTACTCTGACAAGATTATCACTGTAACTGATCTAGTCCAGATTATTTTCCTCCTTTCAAAAAATGGCTGTGTTTTGATGCAGGAGGGAAAAGGGAAACTTGAAGATCAATTACCATCATGTCCTTGTAATGCCTCTCAAGGATTTCACAGTTCTCTTCAAGCTCCTTGTATGCTTCAGGCATGCTACTTTTCAATGCATCCAAATCTTCTGGCGTTCTAATACCAGCGACCACATCTTCTCCCTGTATGAAATTGCATCTTTACATTGTTATGCCAAGCTGCTAGACCTGACATACAGGTTGCTCAGGTCTGCTCAGACTGGAATATAATAAGGAATATTTGGGTCAAATCGAGCATGGGTTTGTCATGAAAATGCATTTCCATATTCTTCAGGTAGGTGTTGGGCCTATCTGGGTTCTGGTCAAAATCATGAGGTTTGATTTGGGTTATTTGGGGGTTCTGGGTAACTGAACACAATTGTGTTTGAATATGTGCTGCAGCATTGAAAGTAGTAAGTTGGCTCTTCGAGGAATGTCAAATGACATGAAGTTCGGACACCATCATAGTCAATATTTTTACCTGGGCATTAATCAAGAACTCCCCATACAACTTCTTTTCACCAGTGCTCGGGTTCCTCGTAAAAAGGACCCCAGTCCCAGAACTGTTTCCCATGTTCCCGAACACCATACACTGGACATTGACAGCAGTTCCTTTAAGCCCAGTTATATTATTGATGCTTCGATACTTAACAGCTCTTGGACTATCCCAGGAGTCGAAAACAGCTTGAATGGCCAACTGAAGCTGGCTTTTCGGATCTGAAAAATTGAATAGAATTACAAGAAAGCTCAGTGATCTTATCTGCATGGTTTCATAAGAAGTGTCACAGTACACAGCAATTAATTTGAATCAAGAAAGGAAAGGGGAGAAAATATATGCGATACCAGATGGAAACTTTGTTCCCTTGACTTCAACATAGACATTCTTATACTCTTCTACAAGATCCTTGAGATCAGATGCTGTTAGATCAATGTCAAGCTTAGCCCCTTTCTGTTGCTTTAATTTTTCCAACTTCTCCTCGAATGCGGAGTGTGGAATACCCATGACCTTCAATAATGACACTCTTTCAGCAACATGCTCTACATCCCACCAGCTTAATAGGTTTTAAAGCACACAATAAAGTATCTATGTATAAAATGTGACAACTGACAAGTTATTCAACAATAACATTCAACCAGTACGAATCCTACCAACTTGACATTTGGTATGGTCACGATGTATGCAATCTTACACATGACACAAGCTTTAAATACAATATGATGGGTTATGATAAAAATAAAAACTCACCACATCACCAAACATGTCTAGAAAACGTCTGTATGAATCAAAAGCAAAACGCTCTCCACTTTTGGCAGCCAGGCCCATGACAACCTCATCATTGAGTCCAAGGTTAAGTACAGTATCCATCATTCCTGGCATAGAAATCTGTACTCATATTGTTCAATGTTAGATTATTGATCTATACAAACTTTGTTTGTTTTGTACTAAATAGAATAAAATTTCAAGAAAGGTATTTTGCTTCTTACAGCAGCACCAGAGCGAACAGAAAGCAGTAATGGATTAGAAGGGTCACCAAGGCGGGCCCCCATATCATCCTCTATGACTTTCAAGCCTTCCAGTACTTCCTCCCACAAGCCATCTGGAAGCTTCTTGCCCATATCCTGATACTCTTGGCATGCTTCTGTCGATATGGTCAAGCCAGGGGGCACAGACAGGCCTATGCTTGCCATCTCTGCTAGGTTTGCTCCTTTACCTCCCAACTGTGCACCTCATTGTAAACATATTTCCTCAATACATACCATAGTGTATCAGATATATACCATAACGTCATGCTATAACGACCAACTAATGTGGAGACAAAACTAAACAGAACAATTCATTCTTAGGATCATGTTGATGCAGCAAACAATTCCAAGTAATTCTGATAAAGACTTACAGCAGCATTATGTCACTCGGTGTGTTCATTTAAGCTCAGGCATCCGTGTCATGAGCACATATTGTGATATTAACACTTAACACTTAATCTGGCAAGCAGAATTTTCAGAAAATGACTAACCCATGTCGTACACTTCGACTGCAGTCTAATTAACAAGTTAACTCTTCAGTTCACCCAAGTGATTGGGTAAGTATTCAACTGCAACATAGATCAGGACTGTTGTACTTCAATTACAAATTATGACGTAGTTTTGGGACCACTTTCCAAGGTAGTCCTAAAGACACAAGCCCCCCTTTTTCTTTCGTAAGGTTCCTGAAACCACCCTATTTTCACAGGTACCCCACCCCAAAAAATGATGTTCAACCTCGTGTCCCAAGTCTATGGTCCCCAGACCCATATAAATGTTATAGTTCAAACAATAGCAAAAGCATGCAATTGTTTTGAAACTTAATGAGTCCAGCAGTTTAATTTGTCCACTTTTTGAAGAACTCAAAATCATGCCTTTTAATTTGGCAGTATTTTCAACTTGAATTGTAGCATAATAAAGCAAAAATGTCTTACTAAACAATCTAGATATTTTAATAGTAAAAATAAGCAGTCAATGGTTTCTAAACCTAAAATCCAACTCAAAGAGCTTCTCAGCAATTAAGACCTAAGGCCGCCATATCAAAGCACCCAACCTAAGTGGGAATCCCTGGTATGGATTTCCAGTTAGATTTTGGGCTAATCTAACAGTTGGACACATTCCCATGTAAATTACTTGAAGACTATAAAGTCAACATTATGCACAAGATGGAAACCTATGTATGTATGCATGCAAGTCCAAAATTAGCTTACCAAGTCCTTCATGTTCTTGTTTCCTTCAGTTCTTCCNNTCCCAAAAGCATAGACTCTCTGTGACATATTCATTAATTCATTTGATAATTAGTTGGCGAAAAGCCGAGGAAAGGGGATATACAACCACTCATTAGATAACCTGCCAAGTTCTGCCTTTAGACACTCTAAACTAGCCGGGGATGGGGCTCTGTATTATGTGCATCAAAATACTGAAACAACAATTGTGAAAATGCTTTTCTTAGAGGACTCTCTAATCAATGTATACAATGATCATTTCTTAGTTGCAAATATCTCTAAGACCAAGCAGTTCTGCAAAAAGTAAAAGAACCAACACAAGGTCCAAGTGTATTCAAGAACCATCTCAACCAACATTAAGCTCATGGTTAAAGGCTCAAAAATATATTCATACTCCAATGCACCTCCTTATATGAATGCCTTTTGGGATTGAGAGTGTGGATAGCGTAAAAGCCCATCCTTAACTTGTGCAATAATTCAATTTGGAAGCTGTTGAAATTCAAACCTGAGACATATCACTTAGAAACACTATGCTCTATTATCATATTCAAAAATGATGTTGATTTAAAGCTTAAGTTAGGAGTTAAAAATCTCAAAATAGATTTATATTCTAATCAAATTACTTGAAACTTATTATCATAAATAAGATTTTATATTCAAGCGTGTGAATGAAAAAAATTTATAATGAGATGGCTTTATCACTTATGGGGTCCTATGAGGGAGGATCGAGAACCCCCCCCCCCAAAACAAAGAAAAGTTGAAAAGAGCAAACACGATTAAAAATTGAGTAAGCACCTTCTTGGAAGGTGGAGTTTCGGCAGCGGCTGGAGCCATGTTTGCCTTTGCAGCCTTGGATCCCAAACTGGAAACCAACCTTCAGTATCTGCACTGCACTTCCTGCGCAACTGAAATTGGAATCACACAATATCTGAGCATTTAAAACCATGATTTTTTTTGGTTTTTTAGATACTGATGAACCTGCCAGGTGTCATTCCGAGCCATGTCTGATGTCATCTTCATTGCTGACGTGGACGCTTCTCAAGGACCTCTCTGCACTACGTGGTGAAGATGACAGGGATATTTTGCACCATGTATAAGACGTTTCATTGTTTTATTCAGCTACAATTTAATTTTCCTTTTTGAAATAGTATGTAAATGGGTGTTGGAAAAGCCTTGATCCATCATCTCCTCTTTATCCCTTATTCACTGTAGACCCCCAAATTACAAACTGGTAGCCATCAGTATAATCAATCAGTGCATGCAGACCACTATGAACCACTAAATTTCAAGCTGTAAACCATCAGCTGTCCATCATTTCATCAATTTGATTCATCAAATTATGCAACTCAGTACAGACCACTAAATTTAAAATTGGTATCCTCAGTTTTATCCATAACTTCATGCAAATGGCTATATTGACATACCACAAATTAGTACCTTCCGGAGCGAAGGAGTGAAAAAAAAAAAAAAAAAAAAAAACCCATGCTTACAGGGATAAGATTCAACTTCTACAGCCAATAAGAGATTAACAAAACCAAATGGTGATTATGTGATCTTATCTTTATCGGGTATATTTATCCCCTTAAATGTCATTTCTATACTTTGCATGAGATTCCACAGACAGATTCTAGCATCATTGACAGAATAAGTGGTTAGAATAGCACATAGGATTGCGCTTAGTGCTATAAGATATGGGCAATGTTTTCAACCTATTTTGACTAACTGCGAACTATTTGTTACGAACGAATNNNNAGAATAATATCTGAACTGAATTTATATGAACTTATTCTAAATTTTTTATTAAATTTATTCTGAACTTATTTTCCACTTATTTTGAACTATTTGTCAATTTAGCAAGAGAAAGAACAGAATGAGGAAGAAGGCAGCAGTTCTTCTCTTTGAGTTACATGGCTATAGCCTGGCTCAATTGAATACATGACATCAATGTAGTATCCTAACCCTAATGGTAAGTTAGGTAGCAAGCTAAGAATATAATACAAGATATGATTACAAAATATGTCAAAATTATATCACAAAGTCTATATCTAATTTCTTTCCATATCACTTCCTTTCAAGTTTGAGCACGGGGTTGACGGTGCCCAACTTGGACCGCAAGTATTGAAATTGCTGCGCATCAAGTGCCTTGGTAAATAATCTACCAGCTAATGCTTGGAGGGAAGATATCCTATGATCAATTCACCAAATAAAATACATTCGCAAACAAAGTGGCGGTCTATTTCTATATGTTTTATCCTTTCATGGAAGACTGGGTTATTAGCAATGTGTAATGCTGCCTGATTATCTCAAAATAATGTCATACGAAGCTTAAGGAACACACATAGAGATGCCAAGAATGAAAGAATCCAAATGTGCTCACTGGTTATTGCTGCCATGGCTTAATATTAAGCTTCCGTTAAGGACCTGGAAACTGTAGTATGTTTCTCCATCTTCTAGGAAATAGGCGACCCACCAAAAGTGATAAAATACCCAGTTAAAAAGCGTCTAGTAATGGGACATGCTCCCCATTCTGAATCACAATATGCTAAGACTTGCAGATTTGAATCACACTTCATAAGCAACCTTGTCCAGGATCAGCGTTAAAATATCGCAAAACTCGTTGAGCTGCTGCCATATGTTCTTCCTTGGGATTCTGCGTAAATTGGAATAAAATATGCACAGAATATCTTAGTTCAAGATGAGTTATAGTCAAGTATATTAAGCGCCCCCATACTGAGTAGCATGATCCAAGTGTTTGCCCGTACAAGGGCTAACTTGTGATTGGTCTCCATAGGAAAATCTGCAGGCTTAGCACCTAACAATCCACTCACCAACAATCTCCAAAGCATACATATGTTGAGATAAAAATTAGCCCATGTGGACTACGAGCCACCTCAATACCTAGGAAATATTTGAGAGGCTTAATACGGAAACAGTTATGTAAGTACGCTTTGAAAGCTAAACATGCCTCACTATTATGTACCGTGAGAACCAAATCATCACCATAGACTAATAATGCCAAGAATATCCCATTCTTATGATAGGTAAATAGGGAATAGTCTGCATATGAGTGAGTAAAGCCATATTCGAGAAGATTAGAAGAGAGTTTAGCAAACCATTGTCTAGGAGCTTGTTTTAACCCATATAAAGATTTCTGAAGTTTCCATACTTTATTGGCTTACGAAGACTTTAATCCAGGTGGCAAGGTCATGTAAACTTCTTCTTCTAGATCACCATGCAAGAACGCGTTATGAACATCCATTTGATGAAGCTCCCATCCCCTGGCAGCAGCAACAGCTAGAAAACATCTGACAGTGGTCATGTTGGCAAGAGTTGCAAAAGTTTCTGTAAATCGAATCATTCCACTTGTTTGTCGGCTCTGATCACCAAGCGAGCTTTGTATCTTTATATGCTTCCATCAGTGGTGTACTTCATCTTATAAACTCATTTACACTTAATGGATTTACAAGCTCGAGGCAAATCTACTGTAGTCCAAGTATTGTTTAGCTCCAAACCTTCAATCTCCTTGGCCATCGCTTCTCTCCGGTTGGCGTCCGTAACTACATGATAGAATTTTGGCTCCACAATCTTTGTTCTAGCATATAAGAAATATTTATGCGCTTCTAAAAATTATTGTAGGTAACATAATTAGCAATAGGGTACGGTTTACATGAAGATACATTTTGAAGTGAGAGAGCGTGAGTTGTGGGATCTTTAAGCGCGATGGTGTAGCAAATATAATCCTGTAAATGACTTGGGCCTGGTCCGGTCCGTTTATCATGAGGCCCAGCTGTGACCATGTGTTGTTGCTTCTTCTTCGAATTGAACTAGCCTAGCACGCCTGCTAGTGTCTGATTAGTCCAGCATCTGCTATGGAATGGGACTCTTGCAAGCAAATGGGCCAGTACTAGAGTTATCCATATAGCGCAATCCATCCACCATAGACTGCAAGACCCAGCAGATTTCCGGCTTGCCAACGTCTCAGTGGCCTCCTCAATAGGTAATGGGGTGTTGCTGGCCTAGTCCCGTCACCATAGTCTTTACTGTGAGACCCACTAGAGTTGGGGCTTGCTAGCGTCTCGGTGGCCTCCTCAATTGGTAATGGGGCTGGATCGTGAGGATCAATTTGCGAAACCCCACTATTCAGCCCAAGTCCATCACCAAGCCATACATTTTGAGAAAGTGTAATGGCCATACTTCATCTTTGTGATCCAATTTAATGGCATAAAATGGGAAAGCATCTTCACAAAAACCAACATCCCAACTCACAAATATTTGCCGCTCTCCAAATCGTAAATTCTCCATCCTTTCTCACGGTGATGGTAACCAATGAACACATATCTCCAACTACGCTCCCCAGACTTATCCTTAGGTTTCTATTATTATGCACATAACATAGACACCCAAACACCCCTCAACTGCTCATATGAAGGTGTTGCATTAAATAATGTCTCATCGGGTGTTTTTCCATCCAATACTGAGGAAGGTGTTCTATTTATCCAGTATGCTGCAGTCCAAAATTCAAGTGGCAAGTGAGTTTGAAACCTAAGTGCTCTTGTAACATTAAAAACATGTTGATGTTTTCTTTCAAACCTATCATTCTGCTGGGTGTGTCTACACAACTTATTTGATATATAATTCCATGCTCTCCATAGAACTTTTTCATGGGCCCAGAGGTAAACTATATCCCACTATCACTTGTAATCACTTTTACTCTAGCCCCAAATTGAGTTGTGACTATTACATAAAAATTTCTAACCAATTGTGAAGCCTCACTTTTATCATGCATAAGACATGTCCATACATCCCTATATGCATCATCAAGTATGGTAAGAAAATAACTAGCACCACAGAAAGACTTAACACGATAGCCACCCCAAAGATCACAATGAATAAGATCAAAACATTTTGAGGATTTACTCCCACTGATAGGAAAAGGAATGCGAGTTTGTTTTGCACGTGGGAACACATCACAAAAATTCATATTTGTGTTTTCTAACTGAATAACTAAATATTAGTAGGTACTTTAGAAAGAGCCTAATTTGAATTATGCCCCATCCTTCGATGCAACGCTCCTTAAGTAATCACCTCGTTAACTTGAATCTTTGCTTCAAACCATCCTTGTAAACAAAGACCCGTCTTCTAGACTCATCCACTTCAATCAGATTCTTCTTAGTAAGGTCCTATGCTACACAAAACTTTTTAGTAAATGTTACTATATAACAAATTTCATCCAACAACTGAGCCACTAAAACCAAACTACACTCTAGGCTAGGAGCATATAACGGGTCATGTAAAATCAATTTCAGATTTAATTCTACTATTCCTCTCTTAACCACGTATGTGACGAACCCATTAGCCAGACTAATGGAAATAGGCTCAATTTACAAGACATCATTCAATAATCCAATCTCTCCTATCATTGATATGAGGCATCACTATCAAATAGCCAATTTTTTTTCTCACCTGACAACTTGTCAAAACCCAGCTTTGGAGTGTCAATAAGACTCAATAGTTGTTGTATCTGCTTAGGAGTGAGCCCGTGGAAGGATGTGTGCGTCTGACTGCTCTCTGCTGATGTTGCAGAACCCAACTGCTCCCCCTGAACCTCGGCAGCATAGGACACTTCTCGGCTACTTGATACAACACCTCGTCCACAGCCAAGATTCATGCGTCTGCCTCCTCGGCCTGCTCTTATTTGCGTGCAGGTGTTTCTTCCTCCTCGAGTATTCCAACCGAGTGGATACCTGATTATTTCATAGCACATTATCTCCACATTCCCAATCTTNNCACTGTGGGTGCACACAGGTCGTACTCCTTGAGGTTGCGTTGCAGGCCACATTGCAGCAAACGCAGTTGGCGCTTCTTGCTTGGAGTCTTAGTTAGTCATCATCCTCTTATGATTCTCCTCATGTTGAACCATGTTAGAAATCCCGTCTAGTGTAGGCACTGGTTCCAAAGCCAATATTTGACTTCAGACTGTAGAAAAGGAGTCGTCCTCGAGCCCATCAGAAACTAGTGCGCCTTGTCGTCTTCC
>NCQT01010528.1:35427-46190 GCA_002740465.1 Stenocereus thurberi | reverse complement strand
CACTAAAGAAGGCTAGAGGTTTACCTTCCTAAGTAAGAACTCCACCAATGCCAACAACAGAGGCATCACATTCTACTTTAAAAACTTTACTAAAGCACAGGAAGGATAGAACCGGTGCTTGAGTAAGTCTTGCTTTGATCTCTTCAAAGGCAGTTCATGCTTTTGGTGTCCATATAAATGATGTCCCCTTGATAACTTCAGTCATAGGAGCCATAATGGAACTAAAACCACGAATGAGTCTCCTATAAAAACAAGCTAAACCATGGAAAGCTCTAACATCATGTATGCTCTTAGGTACTGGCCAAGACTGAATGACTTCTACCTTGCTTTCATCTGCCTTAATACCTTCACCAGTAACAATGTAACCAAGAAATGTAACTTTAGTAGTAAAAAATGCACATTTCATAAAGTTACCAAATAGCTTCTTATGTTCTAAGACAAGCATAACTTGAGTTAGATGATCTTGATGTTCATGCTCATTCTTAGAATACACTAGAATATCATCAAAGTATACTACCGCAAACTTAATGTATGGTCTAAACACCTGATTTATTAATCTCATAAAAGTACTAGGTGCATTAGAAAGTCCAAAGGGCATTACCAACCATTCATAGAGTCCACCCTTTGTTTTGAAGGCTGTCTCCACTCGTCGCCTTCTTTAATTCTGATTTGGTAGTATCCACATCGAAGATCAATCTTGGAAAACACTTTGGAACCATACAACTCATCTAGCATATCTTCAAGCCTAGGTATAGGATACCTAGACTTGATTATGATCTTGTTGATGGCCCTGCTATCAACACAGATTCTCATTCCTCCGTCCTTCTTAGGCACCAAAAGAGTTGGAATGGCACATGGACTCAAAGACTCATGTATCAAGCCTTTCTCCTTCAGCTCTTCAACATGTCTTTGAATCTCCATGGTATCTTTTGGATTCATCCTATATGCTGGCTTGTTTGGTATGATAAAACCAAGAACAAGATCAATGTGATGTTGAATGTCCTGTTTAGGAGGCAAACCCATAGGTATCTCCTCAGGAAACAAGTGACAGAAGTTTTCAATGAGTGTTCTTGCAATAGGATGAGTGAGCATCAAACTTTTTGGTTCATCTTGCATGCTTAGTATCCACTCTTTAAAGGCCTTAAACTCATACTGAGAAACCTTTAGGATGGGTTTACTCACGGACAGTAGACAATCAATGTGTTTGGGCTTTTTTTGTGGCTGAATTTCGTGGATTTTGGATGGGGACAAAGGGGCTAAGGTGATCTTCTTGCCATCTTTGGAAAATGAATAAGTATTTAGGTAACCATTGTGTATAACCTTTTAGTCATACAACCAAGGTCTCCCTAATAGCATATGACATGCATCCATTGGGATCACATCACACCATAACTCATCTTGATAGTTCTTTCTAATAGAGAAAGTAATCAAGCACCGAGAGTTCACTTAGATTCCCTTGCTTTGATTCATCCATTGGATATTGTAAGGATGTGGATGAGTCATTGTTTGCAGCCCTAGCTTCTCAATCATACTTAGAGAAACTATATTGGCACAACTCCCTCCATCAATAATCAAAGAACACACCTTCCCTTGCACGATACACTGTGTGTAGAATATGTTCTCTCTTTGTTCATCTTTAACTCCTCTTTGATTGCTTAGAACTCTTCTCAAAACTAAGAGCTCTCCTTCATCAGCCTCTTCAACAACTTCATCTTGAGTTTCCTTAAGTTCTGGCTCACTTTTACATGCCTTTTCTTCCACCTCAAAATCCTCTTTCACGGTTGTCCATTCGGCCATGGTAATGACTTTTCTGTTTGGACTGTTAGAAGCAATGTGTCCAAGCCCTTGACATTTAAAACACCTTCTATTGGTCATTGGGTTAGGATTTGGCCTATTTTGAGGTGCTTAGTTTCTTTGGGGTGCTCGGGATCTTTGTGGGAAGGAAGGGGATGGATTTTGTGGCTTAGGAGTAGGATTGGAACTCCCCTTGTTAAAAGGTTCGTTATGGTTCTAAGGCCATGCATTTTGAGGCTTAAAGGGCCGTTTTACCTTCTTTTGTTGTTCCACCTTATGAGTCAACACGCAAACATCATCGAATGAAGCATAGGATTGCAATTCAACCACACTAGAGTGCCTAGGATCAAGACCTTCTAAGTACCTAACTATGGTTTGTTCTTCAGGCTCTTGAATATCACACTTGATTAGCAACTTTTCAAACTCACATGTGTACTCTTCAACACTCATATTACCTTGAGTAAGGTCATGAAGTTGAGAATAACAATCTTGAACATAGGTTGGTGGAAGAAACCGTGCTCTAAGCTTGTTTTTCATCTTTTCCCAAGTTCAGATTTTTGACTTTCTTTCCCTTAGCCATTTAGCAATCAAGTTTTTCCACCATAGAAACGCATACTTCCTAAGTTTTAAGGCCATTAACTTGACCTTTTGATCATCAGGAAGGTCTTTATACTCAAAAACTCTTTCAACTGTATGTTACCAATCAACGAACTCCTCAGGATCAAGCTTACCTTCAAATTCAGGAACTTCCACCCTGAAATCATTGATGTTTGCTTGAAATTGTGGCTCTCCCCTAACCACTCAGATTGGTTCTTCTTCACTTGAGGATTCAACCTCATGGCTAAAGACTTGCTCACGTCCTCTTGGTTTAGATTGAAGAGTGCCTTCATTCAGCTTCTGTTTTTGCTTCAAAATCGAACCTAGCTATTTTCTCAAATACTCATTTTGAGCTTGAGTGTCTTAATTCTTTTGTGAGTCCTCTCGAATTTTGCTGGCCAAGAATTCATTTTGCTTCGTCAAAGCCTCAAACGTTTCTTCTAGAGTCATGCTTGTGGAAGTCATGCTTGAACTTGATTGCCTTAGAAAGCGAAACAACACGGACTGAGGGTGGCACGGACGTGCTTAATGGCACGGAGTAACCGTGCTAATTTTCTGCTAGGCACGGCTGAAATCAGTCGGTTTTGTGACTTTGTGTTTGAGAGTGTATGAATGGATTTTGGAGGTGGAAGGGCGTACCAGGCCAACGTTAAAAATTTGCTCTGAGACCAAATATGATGTATATGAGTGTGGATTGAATGAGGAAAGATAGAAAGAATTCAAAGCTAGAAGCTCACAAAGCTCCCGGTTGAAAACTAAAATTTCAGTTTTATTCCCTTGAACCCGTATGCATGTAGCTTAAAATTAATAGAGCTAAGCTCAATGTTTGGATATAGAATTAGCACCGAACGTGAGCTTAGTGTCCTTAAACTTGGATTAAGATACAGAAACACTACTTAATTAAGATTAGGACTTACTTGAACACCACCTTAATCGACCAAATTAAGGATAAGCAAGTGAAGTATTTGAGGTTTCGAAAGCAAATGCTCTCAAAGTTTCAATCTGATTTCTTGCATAATGAAACATCAAGCTGTGTGTTTTCCCCTTTAATACAAGCCTAGCTAGCATACACACAAGCAAGCACACTTCCAAAGCCGTACACCATCTAATGGCTTAACCAAAGCAAAGGTTTGTAAATTTCTACTCGGTGTCTCTTATCTTTAAGCATTGGGAAGACTTACAAGGATGAGATTTAGTGTGATATCGTACCTATGGATGCTTGCCATGTCTTACTGGGCCGGCCCTCGCTCTTTGATAGGAGACGCATGCATGATGGCCGCATAAATACTTACACCTTCATAAAGGACCACAAGAAAATCACCCTTACTTCACTCAAATCATCCTCCACTTCCATCTAAACCCAAAGAAAACCCACAAACGGATATCTTTCTCACCACCCTCCTAAAGTCTCAAATGCATGAATATGAACCATACAAAGAGTGAATCTTGCTAGGCCAAGAACCGGCCCTAGCCTTGACCTCAAGCCACCCATTGCTCACCCTTCTCCTACACACCTTCTCACATGTTTTCCCTCAAGAGATACCCCACGGTTTGCCTCCCAAAAGGTCCATCCAACACAAGATTGACCTCATTCTCGGTTTCACCCTCCCAAACAAACTGTCCTATAGGATGAACCCCCAAGAAACCCGAGAAATCCAACGCCAAGTTGATGACCTCCTAGCTGAGGGACTGATCCGTGAGAGCCTAAGCCTGTGTGCCGTCCCGGCCCTACTCCTGCCCAAGAAAGATGGGAGCATGAGAATGTGTGTTGATAGTAGGGCCATTAACAAGATCACCATCAAGTACCGATACCCCTTTCCAAGATTAGAGGATTTACATGATGAGCTTCATGGAGCCACTATCTTCTCTAAGATTGATCTCAGAAGTGGCTACTACCAAATCCGAATCTTTGAAGGGGATAAATGGAAGATGGCGCTCAAAACCAAGGGCGGCCTCTATGAGTGGTTGGTCATGCCATTTGGCTTGACTAATGCACCTAGCACCTTCATGAGACTTATGAATGAGGTGCTTTGGCTGGTCATAGGCAAGTTTGTCATTGCGCATTTTGATGACATACTTGTGTATAGCCGGGATGAATAAGAGCATACCCACCGCCTCCACCAAGTTTTGAGCATTTTGGCCCAAGAAAAGCATTGTGGTAACCTTGAGAAGTGCCACTTCTTTACACCCGAAGTCATCTTCTTGGGTTATGTAGTTTTGGCTCAAGGAATCATGTGGACGAAGACAAGGTCAA
Source organism: Stenocereus thurberi (assembly GCA_002740465.1). Taxonomy (NCBI): domain Eukaryota; kingdom Viridiplantae; phylum Streptophyta; class Magnoliopsida; order Caryophyllales; family Cactaceae; genus Stenocereus; species Stenocereus thurberi. Next base: position 41,545 of record NCQT01010528.1, on the reverse strand, counting down.
GGCCATCTGCGAATGGCCTACTCCCACATCCATGCACCGAGTCCGAAGATTCCATGGTTTGGCCTCCTTTTTGATGCAGATCAATGGTCAGTTCAGGACACTCATCCAGAACCCGAGAGGGGTTTGATGCTGAGTCACCAACCAGGCCTGTTCTGTGAGGTAATGCATCTCAGTTTGGAGGCCACCTTGGGAAGGTCTTTGCTTTCTTGGACACCCTAGCATTACTACTCATCAAACCAACTCTTTTGAGGCTCACACAGCAGCCTTAGTTTCAGTTTAGTCAAATAAAGGCAAGCTACAGTCAGCTTATTTGAGGTTATTTTATGTTTGCTTCCAGTAACTCAGTCATGCCAAAGGAATTCTGTAAGGGCCACGCTTTCATTCTATTGCTGACCAACTATTTCAATTACTGAATAATTACTGAATAACAGTTGTGTTTGAATTATGGTTTGATAAAGATATTAAGTCGACTGTGTGAGTTTTAAATGATTAATTTCATTAAAAAGAACGATTATTTGATTAATGTTATCATTGACATCACTTATTTATAAAATTATCGAATTAATGCTAAATCGAGTTTTTAAAATCATTTTTCATTTTACTTGGTTGATTCCCAAAGTTTAAACTGAAATGTTAATTGTAGGTTGTTTCAACTCGAGTTTAGTCTAACCATTAACGAGTACGGGACTAGAATTTAGTTGAATGATGTCAGTTAAGCCAAAAAAAGGGAAAAATAGAACAAAAAGGGGGGAGTCGGGTCTCTGGGACCCGAAGGCACACCCGACACCCTCACTCTCTCTCTAACCCACTCGCTGCTCTCCCCCTCTCTCTGGGCCACCGGCGCCGTCTGGTGTCCGCCGCCGACCGCCACTTGTCGTTGACGAGAGAAAGGGACCACCAGTCCCCCCAGCACGTGTCCCTTACCGCCACAACCACCACACACTGCCATCCACTTCTCCCAGCCCAAAAACCACGCGTCTAACCCCCAAAAACCGCCACCCATGTGCCGGAAGCTGGCAACCCACGACCCTCACTACCTCCTCTATAAATTGGGAGCTGAATTCTGGCCAAAATCAGCTTAAATTGCCACTAAGTCGAAGCTAGGGTTTCGGGTTCTGGGTATAGTCGAACCAGGGTCGAGTTCAAGGGGATTTGGGGTGTGAATTGTTGCCAATTAAGTGGGTCATCAAGCAATTTCAAGTAAGTGTTTCTCTCCTACTAATTTAAAATTAATTTCGTAAACGTTTTAGCGGAATCGATGTTGCATGTTAGACTAGCATAGCCAAATTTGTTAGAATGTGCTGCCTGAGATTGGAGTCTGAGATGAAACATACACGCTTAGCTTCAAAGTGGATCAATTTTCATGCTTGAGATTTAATTTCGAAGTGATTTATATATGTTTAGCTTCAATTCGAATCGATTTAGGAGAGTTATGCATGAAATGTTAATTCGAAACGATTTATATATGTTTAGCTTGGATTCGAATAGATTTAGGTGAATTATGCATGAAATGTTAATCCAAAATGATTTATATATGTTTAGCTTCGATTCGAATCAATTTAGGTGAATTATGCATGAAATGTTAATTCAAAACGATTTATATATGTTTAGCTTCGATTCAAATCAATTCAGGTGAATTATGCTTGAAATGTTAATTTGAAGTGATTTACATATGTTTAGCTTCCATACAAATTAATTGACGTAAATTATACTTGCAATGTTAATTCGAAGTGGTTTATATATGTTTAGCTTCAATTCAAATTAATCGACATTAGATTATGTCTGAAATATTAATTCGAAATGAATGAAGTATGCTTAGCTTCGATTCAAATCAATATATGTTTAGCATCGAAATGAATCAATATAAGTTTAGCTGAGGCTCAAACTTAACTAGATAATTCAAACTTAAATCTTTAAGTCGTATCATGCTTAGAAACTAACTTCGAACTGAATCGTACATGTGTAAAATCAATATATGAATGTTTAGGCGCTCCATGACCATTTGTGAACTTCAAATTGCATCGTACGAATTTAAAATTGACATATATAAATGCTTAGCCACTCTATGGGCACTTATGTGCTTAAAACTACCCCATAACGGCTCACTAACTCCGAAATAAATAATAAATGTTTAAAATCCAATCGTGTTTAACTTGCTAGATAAGGTGCTATGGTTTATGCATGAATATGATGGTACGTATGTGTTCGTATGCTTGTATGCTTAGCTACCCCGTAATGGCCTGCCAATTGTTAAATGTGATGTTATGGTTTATATGTGAATATAATGATGCGTATGCGTTCGTATGCTTGCTATAACCCACCTCTGAGTGGTGATGCTTACCAAGTGAGTACCTAAACCCTATCTCCTTTTAAGCTAGCTTAAGAATATGATAGGATTAGTAAATATAAAATCGAGATGATAGTTGGATGGTTTGAGGAAGAACTATGAGTGGTTCGAGGTCCTTGTGGTACGATGCTTGTGAGGAGGGAGCTCGGGTTGTGAATTGACCGCAATCGTGTGGATTACGAGGCCATGTGTGGCTCATTGTGTTGAAATGATTATGAAGTGTTTAAATGTGATATGTGTATCCCCATTCCCTTGTATATTTAAGATGTAACATGTGTGTGTAAAGGTGATGTTTTGGCAAAGGACTTTTCACGTGTTTTAAATGAATAATAGCCATTTCTAGTAGCGAGCAGTGGCCTACTTTAGCTACTCAAACAATGTTTAAGAGGAATCCCTAAAACATTTTAGAAATGGTGTGAGTTATATGTTAAACGATTTTACCAAAAGACATAACAAAATTATTAGCCGTTATGGCTCATGCGCCTTAAAGTGGCTAAGATAATGTGCATCGAACAATATGAAATGAACGATGTTAACCTAGGGGAAGGTCCGAAAACCCTAGAGGCCTTGACGAGGGTTGTTGTAATGGTCCGATATGTTAGATGTAGCCATCCCAGGAGTAAGAGCTTAAGTGTGAGCGATAGATCTCACTATGGGATTGAGAATAGATCTCACCTAATCAGCACCTAAATGATCTTATGCCAGAAGTATTTTCATGCTAAGTTAAGAAAAGCAATTGGCCTTTGCCATTTTAAATGATTAAAAAGGAAAGGAAGTCCTTTTTATGGGCCCGAAAGGCTGTGTGGAATGATGTATGAAAAGTTTATAAGGATCGTTACACGACTAATACGAAATGAAACTTCCTTCGAAGGTTAAGGAAACGTTTTCAACAACAGAAAGAAAGCCTTCAACGAACGAGTAATGAAATGCCCTTCAAGCATGTTTGAATGTAGCCTTCCCTTCTTCCTACCCTGAGTACATTTGCTTAAACCTGCATGCGTCAGATGAGAAGGTTTCCAAAGTATTAAAGGTTCTATGAATGTATGTTTAACACATGAATAGCCTAACGGGTCTAACACCTATGAATGGGAACGTAATTCTTAAATGATTGAATGAATGAAGGTTTGGCATGTGAATAGCCCATGTATATGTTATATATAGCTTAATATAATGATTGGTATTATAGGTATTACAGAAATGTTTGATATGTGATTAATGCGAGTAGTATTCTCTGTAAAGGTTTTGTTTTAAGGTGTGGAGGAACACTCACTGAGCATGTGGTGGCTCACTTCATTTGCTTTCCCCTTTTTCCTCCCCCAGGTGGTGAATGAATGGAAGAAACTATCTGCCACCTAGGAATTGCTAGTTACTCCTGCAGGTGCACCTGTGATGCGTTGTGTGAAGCTACTTGATGTAATGTTTTAGCTAAGGAAGTGCATGAATTGGGCATGTAGAGGCTCTGGTTGTGTAAACATATGTAAATTTATTGTAAATAGTGTTATAAAGGCCTAAGCCTCAACCGCAAGTGTGTTACTCGCTGGCAACTTCCAGTTTACTTTGAATTTTGATTAAAATGTCACAGGTACCCTAATGGTGTAATGAAAACATTTGAAATGTTGTAAATACGGACGGAACTCTGCTCGCTTTGTTCCAGAGATCCCCAACTCAATTAGAGTTAGATAGATTCTTAAAGGAGATCAAGAGAAGAAGAGCCTTAGGGGTCTTCCTTGGGGGATCCTGGTAGTGTAACATCCCTAATAGGTAGTGGGGGTGTTACATTGGGTGGTATCAGAGCCATAGGTTGCATATGCATATAGATGTGACCTTAGGTGCATCAGTGTGTGAAAGTATGTGCCTTAAAGTATTTACTTGAGCTTACTATGTGCTTGTTTTGCATGCTTGTGGGCACGAACTAGAACATGGCTTAGGACTCCCATATAAGTGCGTGCTTGTTAGTTTTATGCTAATCCAGTGTGGTGATGTAGGATGGCGTTTAGCATCGATGATTTCGAGTACCTTCCATTTTGGCTGGCTGCATGGAATACGGTCATCTTTTGCGAAGCAACGATTAGGAGTAACCAGTGGAGACCCTTACGGGTCCCTTAAAACCACTGGACTTGCAAGTTCATCCGAACAATGCCTCGCACAGGAAGATGGAGTGAGGTCACCTACATCCTCCGTCTATTTCATGTACGCAGGGGAGCTTACACTCCATTTACTTTCAGAGGATTAGTGGATTTTCTAATATTAGAAGAAGGACGAGTGGATTCCTTAGGAGATACCCCCTTGGAGAGGAGTGATGCCGCTATTGAACTGGTCATTACGGCTTTGATTGCTCATGCCCTTGCCCAACAACTACCAAGCACAATAGCTGAGAGAAATCAAATCGAGCATCACCAAATGAGGCTTCTATTCGCGGAAAACCCTCAGGCCAGGCGATACAAGTGAGTAGCCACGATGTGGGCACGTTGGATAGATTCATTTGGTGCTCAATATCCCCGTGGCTAGCAGGCCGTGATGCTGAGGATGAGGGAGCTGATGGATGGAGCGCCCGATGTAGAACACTCCCCAACTTTCATGTTGTGGGACTTACTAGCCCCAGTTAAGTCTGAAGGTTCGAATGAGCCAGTGGTAGACAACCCTCCTGAGGGAGATTTCCCCAGTGATGTTCAGAGACTTGCGTGATCCAAAGTTGTTACCGTATGTAAGGTATCTAATAAATCATAGTTACCCTCCTAGTTTCTCCCCTTCCTGAGGCCTCAGTGTGTCGGGAACTCTTAGATGACTCCCGAGCTAAATGTATCCTTGGAATGAATGAATGAACAAGGGTACTACCTCCCCATGTTTTGTAAAGTGTGAATGCATTTTACTAATGAATGCTACCTAAATATTGTCTTATGTCTACAAATGCCTCTGATAAATCTATTTTTACATATATATATATATAAAGCTAAACAACTTTGCATAGACAGTTATGTAGCAATGCCTCCCCGAAGAGAACAGATGGCGGAGCCAATCGCCCTGGAGATGATTTATCAGTTTAACAAGTTAAAACCACTAAGGTTTGGTGGAGGAACCGACCCCCTCGCATACGAGGAGTGGTTGAGAAGAATGGAGAACCTATTCAAAGCAATGGACTGCCTCGAAGGCTTCAAGGTGCATTTAGCGACCCACCAATTTGAAAAAGAAGCTGAGTTTTGGCGGGGGACTATTAAACCCCGAGCTGGTGAACCAGCTTTGACCTGGGAACAGTTAAAGACTATGATGGATGCCCAGTATTACCCTCGGGACATGAAAAGGGCTAAGGAGTAAGAGTTTTTATGCCTAAAACAAGGGCACATGAGCACAGTGGAATACGCTACAAAGTTTAATGAGCTCAGCCGCTTTACGCCCAACCAGGTCGCCACTGAAGAGATGAAAATGGATCACTTCGAACAAGGCCTCAAGGGACCAATCAAGCGAATGATAGCTAGACATGTTTTTACTAGCTTTCAAGAAGTGTAGCAGCGAGCAGTGAAAATAGCCCGGGTCTTAGAAGAAACTGAAGCTGAGAGTCGGCAAATGGGCCAAGCTAAAAGAAAAATTGGCCAAGGAGGATCCAGTGCTCAGGGGAACAGGAGATTCAGAAGTTTCAACCCCGTGAGGGATCGGGGTAAAGGAATACAAGCCGCTTCAAGGCAAGAAATGGAACCCTGCAACCAGTGTGGATGTATACATCCAGGTCAGTGTCGATACGGCACCCAAGAATGCTATAGGTGTGGAGCTACGGAC
>NCQT01010528.1:16990-33626 GCA_002740465.1 Stenocereus thurberi | reverse complement strand
ATGACCCCGAATTAGCCGCGGTTGTGTTTGCCTTGAAAATCTAGAGATATTACGTCTATAGAGTAAGGTGTGAAGTATACATTAACCACAAGAGCTTGAAATACATCTTTACTCAGAAAGAGTTAAACATGAGGCAAAGAAGATGGCTAGAACTCTTGAAGGATTATGATATGGAGATCAAATATCACCTGGAAAGGCAAACATGGTGGCTGACGCACTGATTAGAAAATCCAAGAGGTCTGTAGCCTGTCTACTTGCACAAGAAAAGAGACTCCTAAGGGAGCTCAACGCGCTACAAATAGAGGTAGCGCTACCAGGAAATCAAGGCTACTTGGCAGCGCTTCAAATCTCTTCGCCATTGATCAAAACGATCAAGCAACTACAGAAGGATGACCCTGAACTTATGAAGGTAAAGAAAGGCATGGAAGAAGGAAAGAATAAGGTATTTTCCATCCAAAATGAGGTACTTTGGTATGGGAATAGACTGTGTGTACCAAGCATAACAGTTCTTAAGAAGGAGCTATTAAAGGAGGCACATAATTCCACACTTATTGTACACCCTGAACGTGTAAAGACGTACCATGACTTGAAAACCCATTATTGGTGGAATGGCATGAAAAGGGATATCGCAGAGTACGTGGCTCGGTGCCTTACGTGCTAACGGGTGAAAACCGAGCATCAGAAACCTGGAGGTTTACTACAACTCTTGTCAATTCCAAAGTGAAAATGGGAACACATCACCATGAATTTCATGATTGGAATGCCAAAAACCATCAGACAGCATAACGGTGTGTGGGTTATAGTTGACAGATTGACCAAGGCTGCACACTTCTTACCCATCAAGGCCACTTTCACCTCTGAGCAACTCGCTAACCTATACATTAAGGAGATAGTTAGACTACATGGTGTGCCACTTAGTATTGTCGCAATACCAAGTCTGTATCTTACTTCTGGCATGGTTTCCAAAGAGTAATGGGCACAGAACTACATTTAAGTACGACCTTCCATCCTCAGACGGACGGTCAATCTGAAAGAACCATTCAAACCTTAGAGGACATGTTGAGAGCCTGTGCACTCGATTATGCTGGAGGTTAGGATNNNNACTTGCCTCTGATCGAGTTTGCGTATAATAATAGTCACCATGCCAGTATAGGCATGGCTCCTTTCGCAGCGTTATCTGGTAGACGTTGCAGAACTCCGGTTTGTTGGAATGAAGTAGGAGAAGGGAACCTTCCAATGTTGGCTTAATCGATCAAACGATCGGAATAATCAAGACAATCAGCAAGAGGTTGCAAGCTGCACAGACTAGGCAAAAGAGCTATGTGGATAATAGGAGAAGGCCACTGGAGTTTCAGATTGGAGACCATTTATTTCTGAAAGTGTTCCCACTCAAGAGAAGTATAAGATTTGGGCAAAAAGGAAAACTGAGCCCGAGGTTCATTGGACCGTTTGAAGTTCTGCAGAAAGTAGGATCGGTTGTGTACCGACTAGCCTTACCACCCTCATTACAAGGCATCCACAATGTATTTCATGTGTCTAGTCTCCGGAAATATGTTTCGGATCCGGATCATGTCATCCGATATGAACCCCTGCAAGTTAAGGAGAATCTCACCTATGTAGAAGAACCCATTCGGATTTTGGAGAAGATGAAAAAGAAGCTCAGAAATAGGAGCATCCCCAATGTTAAGGTGTTATGGAAACATCACAAGGTGGCAGAAGCAACTTGGGAGTTAGAAAGCGAAATGCGTGAAAATTATCCCGCATTATTTTCATCAGGTGAGCAAATTTCGAGGACGAAATTCTTTTAAGGGGGGAGAGTATAAGGGCCACGCTTTCATTCTATTGCTGACCAACTGTTTTAGTTGCTGAATTTACCAGTTGCGTTTGAATTATGGTTCGACAAAGATATTAAGTCGGCTGTGTGAGTTTTTAACGATTAATTTCATTAAAAAGAATGATTATTTGATTAATGTTATTATTGACGTTACTTATTTATAAAATTATTGAATGAACGCCAAACCGAGTTTTTAAGATCGTTTTTCATTTTACTTGGTTGATTCCCAATGTTTAAACTGAAATGTTAGTTGTAGGTCATTTCAACTCGAGTTTAGCCTAACCATTAACGAGTACGGGACCAAAATTTAGTTGAATGATGTTAGTTGAGCCAAAAAAAGGGGAAAAATAGAATAAAAAGGGAGGAGTCGGGTCTCTGAGACCCGAAGGCACACTCGACACCCGCACTCTCTCTCTAACCCACTCGCTGCTCTCCCTCTCTCTCTTTGGGCCACCGGTGCCGTCTGGCATCTACCGCCGACCGCCACGTGTCGCCGGTGAGAGAAAGGGACCACCGGTCCCCCAGCACGCGTCCTTCATCGCCACAACCACCACACACTGCCATCTACTTCTCCCAGCCCAAAAACCACGCATCTAACCCCCAAAAACCGCCACCCACGTGCCGGAATCTGGCAACCCACGACTCGCACTACCTCCTCTATAAATTGGGAGTTGAATTTTGGCCAAAATCAGCTTAAATTACCACTAAGTCAAAGCTAGGGTTTCGGGTTCTGGGTTTAGCCAAACCAGGGTCGAGTTCAAGGGGATTTGGGGCGTGAATTGCTGCCAATTAAGTGGGTTATTAAGCAATTTCAAGTAAGTGTTTCTCTCCTCCTAAGTTAATATTAATTTCGCAAATATTTTAGCGGAATCGATGTTGCATGTTAGGCTAGCGTAGCCAAATTTGTTAGAATGTGCTGCCTGAGATTGGATTCTAAAATGAAACATACATGCTTAGCTTCGAAGTGGATCGATTTTGTTAGTTCATGCTTGAGATTTAATTTCGAAGTGATTTATATATGTTTAGCTTCGATTCGAATCGATTTAGGTGAATTATGCATGAAATGTTAATTCGAAACGATTTATATATGTTTAGCTTCGATTCGAATTGATTTAGGTGAATTATACATGAAATGTTAATTCGAAATGATTTATATATGTTTAGCTTCGATTCAAACCAATTTAGGTGAATTATGCATGCAATGTTAATTCGGAACGATTTATATATGTTTAGCTTCGATTGAAATCAATTTAGGTGAATTATGCTTGAAATGTTAATTCGAAGTGATTTACATATATGTTTAGCTTTCATACGAATCAATTGACATAAATTATACCTACAATGTTAATTCGAAGTGGTTTATATCTGTTTAGCTTCAATTCGAATTAATCGACGTAGATTATGCCCGAAATATTAATTCGAAATGGATTACGTATGCTTTGTTTCGATTCGAATCAATATATGTTTAGCATCGAAATGAATCAATAAGTTTAGCTGAGGTTCAAATTTAACTAGATAATTCAAACTTAAAGCTTTAAGTTGAATCATGCCTAGAAACTAACTTCGAACTGAATCGTACGTGTGTAAAATCGTTACATATGAATGTTTAGTCGATCTATGACCATTTGTGGCCTTCGAATTGCATCGTACGAGTTTAAAATTGACATATATAAATGTTTGGCCACTCTATGGTCACTTATGCGCTTAGCTACCCCATAACGGCTCACTAACTCCGAAATAAAGAATAAATGTTTAAAACCCAATCGTGTTTGACTTGCCAGATAAAGTGCTATGGTTTATACATGAATATGATGGTACGTATGTGTTCGTATGCTTGTATGCTTAGCTACCCCATAATGGCCTGCTAATTGTTAAATGAGATGTTATGGTTTATATATGAATATAATGATGTGTATGCGTTGGTATGCTTGTTATAACCCACCGCTGAGTGGTGATGCTTACTAGGTGAGTACCCAAACTCTATCTACTTTTAAGCTAACTTGAGAATATGATAGGATTAGTAAAATATAAAACTGAGATGGTAGTTGGATGGTTTGAGGAAGAACTATGAGTGGTTCGAGGTCCTTGTGGTACGGTGCTTGTGAGGAGGGAGTTCGGGTTGTGAATTAACTGCAATCGTGTGGATTGCGAGGCCATGTGTGGCTCATTGTGTTGAAATGATTATGAAGCGTTGAAATGTGATATGTGCATCCCCTTTCCCTTGTATGTTTAAGATGTAACATCTGTGTGTAAAGGTGATGTTTTGGCAAAGGACTTTTCACGTGTTTTAAATGAATAATAGCCATGTCTAGTAGCGAGCAGTGGCCTACTTTAGTTACTCAAACAATGTTTGGGAGGATCCCTAAAACGTTTTCGAAATGGCGTGAGTTACATGTTAAACGATTTTATCAAAAGATACAACAAAATTATTAGCCGTTATGGCCCATATGCTTTAAAGTGGCTAAGATAATGTACTTCGGACAATATGAAAGACCAGTAGCCTTGCTGGGACCTTTGTTGTACACAAACTCAGCATGTGGCAAGAGTAAATCCCAAACCTTAGCATGAGGTTTAATCAAAGCTTTTAGGAGAGTACCTAAGGTTCGATTAGTTACCTCAGTTTGGACATCAGTTTGGGGGTGACAAGTTGATGTAAAGCTCAAGGGAAATGAGTTTACAATCAAAGAGAAACAAAGGAACAGCTCAAACTCTTCTTGAACTCAAGGAACCTATGACTGAAATAGAAGAATGGGATAGAGCTAATCTTGGATCTTGGATACAGAATCACCACCAAAACCAAGGTTAGGGCCCCGAAGCTTGATCAAGATACAGAAATCACCACTTAATCAAGGTTAGGACTAAGCTTGATCACAACCTTAATCGGCCTCGCTAAGGATAAGCAAGCTGAGTTTTTGTGGAAGCTGAAAGCTTGTTTGGTCTCAAACTGATTTTCTCATTCCACATGTGTTATGATTAGCTAAAGGCCATGTTTCCCCTTTGTTTGCACACCCAACAAGCAAACAAGCAAGCTAGTAAGCACCTTAGACCTTTCCTTCCTAAGGGGGAAAGGTGTTCAATATGCTAATTACCCGATTAGACCTAACTGGTTGCTTACACAAGTTTAAGCTAGCTTAATTACATTCAAAGCATTAAGGAAAGCAAGACAAATGATCATTACAACATAATCAACTCATCCTTAAGCTTAAACAACTAGAAACTCAGCTAGAAGACCATGTGCTCAACTGTAAAGTAAGCTCCCTTCTCGGCTGGCCAATAAGAAGCAAGGGACATCTTCAATTGCAGCTCCTCTCTAATTGGCTGTTCTTTTCAAGGATGTTCTCTTTTGAAGCTCATCATCAGTCTTCTGGAAGCCTAGGGATGTGTGCCAAACCAGCTGAAGTATAGGAAACCCATAGTTGAAGGCAAAATAAACTGGCAGTAGCAAATCGGTTCCACCGGCAGTTTGCAACGCGGTTTTCTGACCTGGTTTTCCTTTAGCAAAAGTGATGTATCTCCCAAGGGTTAAAACTCAAACTCAATTTAAGAGTGAAAGCTTAAAACCAAGAGAGAATACAATCAAGGGAAACCAAAGGAAAGTGGTACGTAATATGTTAGTTGTGAGGTAACAAACACGTGAAGGAGGAATGGAACTTAGAATCAAGGGATTCCAAGTGAAAAATAAAAGGGAATTTGATGTAATTTAATGTATATCACAAGGGATGGATGGAACAAGTTGCAAACCCCCAAGAACAAGAAGTAAACAAGTGAAACTTCACAGTTCAAGGGTGGCACGATCATGGTTCTAGGCAATGGGCAGGCCGTGCCACTTTGCTGGTTTGTGATGCCATGTTTTCTCACTTTGCACGGTGGAGTTTGATTTGGGGTTTGTGACGGAAGCTAGACTATTAGTGGTAGTCTAAGCCTTGAATAAGCATGGGAATGGATATGTGAATGGCTTGTGTTTGGGAGAAAGTGGAAGGGAATCAAAGATAAGATTTACTAACTCAAGATTAAGCTACCAAACTATCCTTAATTCTCTTTGAATCCTTGAGATTAAACACCAAACGGGATAGAAGTGAACGCAATGTTTGGATACAGAAACATCACCAAACTTAAGTTTAGGGCCCTTAAACTATGATTAAGATACAGATATCACCACTTAATCAAGTTTAAGACTACACTTGATCACCACTTTAACCGGCCTAGTTAAGGATAAGCAAGTTTAGTATTTGAAGTAAGAAAGCTTCAAGCTCTCAAAACTGATTTTCATTCAAAGTTGCTTTGATTAACTTCAAGTGGCCATGCACTATACTTAAATACAGCTAGTAAGCAAGCAAGGAAGCAAGCACATACCTAGACCTTACCCTCCTAGTGAGGAAAGGTATTAATTACACTAATACATCCGGTTTAGAGCTAGTTAATTACAAAGCTTGCTTAAACTAATCTAAATACATTCAAATAATGAAGTAAAGTAGTACTAATGTTTATTATACATCAATCTACTCATAATCAAAGCTCAAATCAAAGCTTAAACGTTCAGAATGCTTGCTGAATTCCCATTGGACAGCTGAAAAGTGTAACTTCCTTTTTGTCTAGCCAATAGCATGCAAGAAACAACTCCTTTGCTGTATTTCTCTTCATTGGTCTAACCATCCCAAGGTTTTACAGCCCTTGATTGTTGCCTAGGGACGTGTGCCAAGCTTGAAGAGTGTGCCAATCAACTTGCAAAGCTGAAACTCATGGGTCAATGTTAGAGAAAATCGAGTTCTGTTGAACCGAGTTTAAGAACAGTTTCTGGCCAGTTTTGGGACTAAATTTAAGCTTATCAAAATTGAGTATGATTTGGTTTTCAGGCCATGGGGGGTAACTTTGGGATGTGTGTTCCCCCAACAAAGAAATCAACGTTATAGCATGTCTAAGTAAGGTAATTTAGCTTAAACATTTAACTGCGCAGATTGGAACCCAATCTGACCGATTTGACAAAAGTCCTTGATCTCCCATCTTCTTGTGGGTATGATTGAAATCTAATGCTTGGACCTAAAGGTAGACATCATGAGGATTCCAAAAATGTAAAAATTCAAGACTTAACTATTATACAGTTTAAGTTATGAAAGGAACAAAACCGTGCATGATCTGGTCCTGCTGGGTAGTTTGGACACCTTGGGTTTATTTGCTAATTTGAATGGGCAAATGAAGTCCAAATGGGATGAAACTTTTTTGTTGGAACGCTAACTTCCTGAACTTCAAGCCAATGAAAACTGTTATACTTAAACCCTTAGGATGCTTGAGTAATTGAGCACCCAAAAGTGGGTTAGCTGTTGGATTTAACCCTTGCCCTGTAGTTTTAATGTTTAAACAAAACTTGGATGATTTATTCATCCTTAAACAAGCATATTTAGCTTACCTAATTGATTTGCTTCCTTTTAAATCAAGGGGATGAAGGGATATCCATGATACTCCCTATGTTAAAAATGATTTACCCTCAAATCGAATTAGGTAAAGAACTCCTCTTCTTGCTTCATTAGATGGCTGAAAGAGAATCAACCATTCAAATAACTTTCCTTTGATCGTGGAGGCTCTTTTCGCTTTATGCCCCTTGCTGATTTGAATGTTATACTTAGGGGACTCTTTGAACATGGTCCAAACCACTTCCTCACTTGCTCTTAATTCAGGATTAGGAGCTGTAAGTAATGGTTTTGAAGTGAACTGACAGAAGGTTTGCTTGAGTGCTTTTGGTGTGGGTGGAGTGAGGAAAAAGGTTGATGGTTCATCAAAGGTAATGAAAAGAATATTTAGATTCTCCTTTCCCTTTGGTGGGTGGTGGGTGTCTAGGGTGAGCATAGAGCCTTCATCTGCTTGTTCCATGACTTCTTCAAGATTATCTCCATCATGTTCTTCAACTTCCTCTTCTAACTCAACCTCTTCTACNNNNTGCCATTCTGCTAAGGTAACATACCTTTGGTTGGTACATTCAGATGCTAAGTGACCAAAGCCTTGGCACTTAAAACACCTTAGAACACCTTTAGGAAGGGTTTTTGGCGTGGGGTGTGAGGGTAGCCTTTGCTGTGGAGCTTGGTTCTTTTGTGGAGTGGGGAAGTTAGGTGTCATGGGTTTAAGGTGAAAGATAAACTCCCCTTATTCATGGTTTGGTCATGTGGTGAGGGCTTTGGATTGTCATATTTTGGGAGCTACCTATTCCTCTTTTGCTGCTCAACCTTGTGGGCTAGCACACATGCCTCATCAAATGAAGTGTAAGCTTGCAAATCAACAATATTAGCATACCTAGGATCAAGACCTCCTAAGTACCTAACGATTGTTTGCTCTTATGCTTCTTGAAGATCACACTTAATCGCAAGCTTTTCAAACTCACGAGTGTATTCTTTTATACTTAAGATACCTTAGTTCAAGTGGTGGAGTTGAGAGTAATAATCTTGAATGTAGGTAGGAGGAAGAAACCTAGCTTTGAGCTTCGATTTCATCTTCTCCCAAGTTTTGAGTTTGGACTTCCTTTCTCTTACTCTTTTGGCACACAAGTTAGTCCACCAAAGAGAAGCATACTTACGAAGCCTTAAAGTAATTAGCTTCACCTTCTTGTCTTTTAGGATGCCCTTGTACTTCAAAACTCTTTCAACTGTGTGTAACCAATCCAAAAAATCTTCAGGATAAAGCTTGCCTTTAAATTCTGGAACTTCAACCTTGAAATCGTTGGAGATAGCTTGAAATCGTGGGTATTGTCTGGTCATTCTCAATGGTTCATCCTCACTAGATGAATTAAGAGCATGGCTAAACACTTGCTCTTGCCCTTCGCAATCAGATTGGAGTAGTTCTTCATTAGCTTGTTGCTTTTACTTCCAATATGCATCAAGCTGTTTTTAGAGGTACTTGTTTTGAGCTTGAGTTTCTTAATCTTTTCGTGATTCTTCTTGAATCTTTCTAGATAGAAACTCATTTTGCTTCATTAAAGCATCAAACCTCTCTTCCAAGGTCATGTTTGTAGTACTCATGGGTAAAGTAAGAGGCTTAAACAAGTAGGAACTGATTTGTGATGGAGGGGAATGGCTTTTTATGGAAGTGTGGGGGATGTACCAGGCCTAGGAAAAGCCAAGCTCTGATACCAAATATGATGTATCTCCCAAGAGTTAAAGCTCAAACTCAATTTAAGAGTGAAAGCTTAAAACCAAGAGAGAATACAATCAAGGGAAACCAAAGGAAAGTGGCACGTGATATGTTGGTTGTGAGGCAACAAACACGTGAGGGAGGAATGGAACTTAGAATCAAGGGATTCTAAGTGAAAATCGAAAGGGAATTTGATGTAACTTAATGTATATCATAAGGGATGGATGGAACCAGGTTGCAAGCCACCAAGAACAAGAAGCAAACAAGTGAAACTTCATAGTTCAAGGGTGGAATGGTCGTGCTTTTAGGTACGGGCAGGCCGTGCCACTTTGCTGGTTCGTGATGCCATGTTTTCTCACATTGCACGGTTGAGTTTGATTTGGGGTTTATGATAGAAGCTAGACTATTAGAGGTAGTCAAAGCCTTGAATAAGCATGGGAATGGATATGTGAATGGCTTGTGTTTGGGAAAAAGTGGAAGGGAATCAAAGATAGGATTTACTAACTCAAGATTAAGCTAATAAACTATCCTTAATTCTCTTTGAATCCTTGAGATTAAACACTAAACGGGATAGAAGTAAACTCAATGTTTGGATACAGAAACACCACCAAACTCAAGTTTAGGGCCCTTAAACTATGAGTAAGATACAGATATCACCACTTAATCAAGTTTAAGAGTACACTTGATCACCACCTTAACCGGCCTAGTTAAGGATAAGCAAGTTTAGTATTTGAAGTAAGAAAGCTTTAAGCTCTCAAAATTGATTTTCATTCAAAGTTGGTTTGATTAACTTCAAGTGGTCGTGCACTATACTTAAGCACAGCTAGTAAGTAAGCAAGGAAGCAAGCACATACCTAGACCTTGCCTCCTAGTGAGGAAAGGTATTAATTACCCTAACACATCCAGTTTAAAGCTAGTTAAATAGAAAGCTTGCTTAAACTAATCTAAATACTTTCAAATCATGAAGTAAAGTAGTACTAATGTTTATTATACATCAATCTACTCATGATCAAAGCTTAAAAGTTTAGAATGCTTGCTGAATTCCCATTGGACAGTTGAAAATTGCAACTTTCTTTTTGTCTAGCCAATAGCATGCAAGAGACAACTCCTTTGCTGTCTTTCCCTTCATTGGTTTGACCTTCCCAAGGTTTTGCAGCCCTTGATTGTTGCCTAGAGATGTGTGCCAAGCTTGAGGAGTGTGCTAATCAACTTGCAAAGCTGAAACTCATGACTGAATGCTAGAGAAAATCGGGTTCTGTTGAACCGGGTTCAAGAACAGTTTCTGGCCGGTATTTGGACTAAATTTAAGCTTATCAAAAGTGAGTATGATTTGGTTTTTAGGCCATGGGGGGTAACTTTGGGATGTGTACAAACCCCCCACAAAGAAATCAACGTTATAGCATGTCTAAGTAAGGTAATTTAGCTTAAACATTTAACCACGCAGATTGAAACCCAATCTAACCGGTTTGACAAAAGTCCTTGATCTCCCATCCTTTTGGGGTATGATTGAAATCTAATGATTAGTCCTGAAAGTAGACATCACGAGGATTTGAAAAATATAAAAATTTAAGACGTAAGCTATTATATAGCTTAACTTATGAAAGGAACAAAACCGTGTATAATCTGGTCCTGCTGGGCAGTTTGGATACCTTGGGTTTATTTGCTAATTTGAATAGGCAAATGAAGTCCAAATGGGATGAAACTTTTTTTTGTTGGAAAGTTGACTTCCTAAACTTTAACTCCAATAAAAAATGTTAGACTTAAACCCTTAGGATACTTGAATAATTAAGCACCCAAAAGCAGGTTAGCTGCTAGATTTAACCCTCGCCCTGCAGTTTCAATGTTTAAACAAAACTTGGATGATTTATTCATCCTTAAACCAGCATATTTAGCTTACCCAATTGATTTGCTTCCTTTTAAATCAAGGGGATGGATGGATATCCATCAAAAAGTGATCATGATTTGGATTTTAAGTCGTGGAAGGAAACCTTGGGGTGTGTACAAATCCCCTGCAAAGAAATCAAGGTTATGACATGTTTAAGTAGGGTAATTTGGCTTAAACATTTAACCTACAGTTTGGAGTCCAAACTGGCCAGTTAGGAAAAGGGCCTTGATCTCCCATCCTCTTGTGAGCATGATTTGAAATCAATGCTTGAACCTAAAAGTTAACATCATGAGGATTCCAAAAATGCAAAAATATTAGACTTAAGCCACAATGTAGCTTAAGAAATGAGGTGCACAAAATCGAGCATTTTAAGACCGTGTAGCCCGTTTGTTGTAGCCTGATCTTCTTGCAAAAGGTGAGCCATCTTCTTCACTTGGGACCTTGTTCTTGGACGAGTTGGACTTGATTCTTCATGGTCAAGGTCTTGGCTAGGTAGGAATCCATCACAAGTGGTACTAAATAGCAACTTGGTACTAAGCTTCTTCCATAGAGTGATCTAAAAATGATTTAGAAATTTTGTATGCCTATCTGAAACAATGGACTTAGGGATACCGTGTAGCCTTGTTACCTCTTTGAAGTATAAATCGGCAATGTGTGTAGCATCATTAGTTTTATTGCCAGGTATGAAGTGTGCCATCTTTGAAAGCCTATCCACCACCACAAATATGGAATCCTTGCCCCTTTGGGTCTTAGTCAAACCCAAAATAAAGTTCATACTCACATCCACTCAAGGTAGAGCAGGCACGGGCAGTAGGGTGTACAAATTGGCTACTTGGCATGTACCACACCTTCTTGATGGAGATCCCTCCATGCCTGATAGAGATCCCTCCATGCCCCTTAATTGAGAAAATCAAATCAGTAAGGCTAATCTCAATATGCTGCTTAAAGGATGAATAAATCATCTAAATTTTGTTTAAGTATTGAAACTGCAGGGCATGGGTTAATTGTAGCAGCTAACTCATTTTTGTGTGCTTAATTACTCAAACCTCCTTAAGGTTTAAGGCTAATAATTTTCATTGGGATTGAAGTTCAGGAAGTCAGCTTTACACCAGAATAAGTTTCATCCAATTTGGACTTTATTTACCCCTTTAAATTAGCAAATAAACCCAAGGTATCAAAACTGCCCAGCAGGACCAGAATATACACAGTTTTGTTCTTTTTATTTCTTATGATATATTTTAGTTTAAGTCTTGGATTTTCACCTTTTTGGAATCCCCATACTTTCAGGTCCAAGCATTAGTTTTCAATCATACCCAAAGCAGCCAAAGAGATTAAGTCATTTTGTTAAACCTACTAGTTTTAGTCCAAAACTACACGGTAAAATATTTTAGTAGAGTTAACCTACTTAAACATGGTTTAACATTGATTTCTTTTCTTGGGGGGTTTATACACATCCCAAATTTACCTCCATGGCCTGAAAACCAAATCATCTCACTTTTGATAAGCTTAAACCTAGTCTTAAATACCAGCCAGAAACTGTCCTCAAACTAGTTCAACAGCATGGTTGGTTTTTGCCTTCCCCAAAGGGTTTCTTCCCTTCCAATGCTGAGTGGCACACATCCCTAGGCATCAATGATAGGTTACAACCTTGGCAAGGATGACCAATAAGGAGCAAGCGGCAAAAGAAGTTGTCTCTTGCATGCTATTGGCTAGACAAAAAGAAAGTTTCACTTTACGGCTGGCCAATGGGGTTCTAGCTAGCTTTTCAGCATGTTTAAGCTTAAGTATGAGTTGATTAATATGTAATAAACATTAGTATTACTTTACTTTATGCTTTAAATGTATTTAGATTAGCTTAAGCTTGCTTTGTACTTAACTAGCTCTAAACCGGTTGTATTAGTGTAATTAACACCTTTCCTTCCTAGTAAGGAAAGCTCTAAGGTGTGTACTTGCTAGCTTGTATTTAAACATAATACACGGCCCTTTTAAGAAGAATTTATCCAACTTTGAATCAAAATTCAGTTTTGAGAGCTTCGTGCTTTCGTGCTTAGGCACAATCAAATACTTCACTTGCCTATCCTTAATTTGGTCTATTAAGGTAGTGATCAAGTAAGTCTTAACTCTTAATTAGGTGGTGTTTCTGTATCCTAATTGAGGTTAAGGGCCCTAAACTCAAACTTAGTGGTGTTTCTGTATCTAAGTGAGGGTTTAGTACTATCCAATTTAGCGTTCATTCTTAAGGATTTAAAGAGAGTAAAGGAGGGTTTACTAGCTTAATCTGGAGTTAGTGAATCATAAGTTTGATTCTCTTCCCACTCAATACTTTCATAACCTTTCTTACATCCATTTCTATGGTTAACCAAAGCTAAGGCTATCCTCTTTGCTCTAGCTTCCACCCCAAACACAAAGCCAAACTCAAACCGTAAAAGTTGACAAAGCTAGTCGTGCTAGGCAGCACTTTGGCACGGCCACACCGTGTCCCAAGGCACGACCGTGCCACCCTTGCCGTGTTGGTTTCTCTTATTTGCTTCGTGCACTTGGTGGGTCTTAGCATGTTTTCTTCCTTTTCTTGAGACACACATCAAGTTCCCTTTTGTTTCTCATTTAGAATTCCTTGATTCTAAATTCCATTCCCACCTCAGGTGTTTGCTGCCTCATAAACAGCCTATTACGTGCCACTTTCCCTTTGTTTTCCCTTGATTATATTCTCTCTTGGTTTTGAGCTTTCACTTTTAATTTGAGTATTAGCTTGGACCCTCGGTGGATACATTAATGCCCCTTGATTTAAAGAAGCAAATCAAGCTAGGTCATTTCATTTCGCTGCTTAAAGGATGAATAAATCATCCAAATTTTGTTTAAGTATTAAAACTACAGGTCATGGGTTTAATTACGGCAGCCAACCCGTTTTTGAGTGCTTAATTGCTTAGAACCTTTTGAGGTTTAATTCCAATATTTTTCATTGGGATTGAAGTTCAGAAAGTCAGGTTTGCACCAAAATAACTTTCATTCCATTTGGACTTCATTTACCCATTCGAATTAGCAAATAAACCCAAGGTGTCCAAACTGCCCAGCAGAACCAGAATGTACCCAATTTTGTTCAACTCATTTCTTAAGCCACATTTTGGTTTAAACCTTGGATTTTTACCTTTTTGGAATCCCCAAGATGTCTACTTTCAGGTCCAAGCATTGAAGTCCAATCATACACAATCGAAGCTAGAAGATCAAGGCATTTTGTCTAAGACTGTCAGTTTCAGCTCAAAACTACACGGTTAAATGTTTTAGCAGAATTACCCTACTTAAACATGGTTTAACCTCGATTTCTTTATTGGGAGAGGTTTGTACATAGCCTAAGGTTTTCCTCCATGGCTTGAAAATCAAACCATACTCACTTTTGCTAAGCTTAAATCAGGTCAGAAAATCGCGCTGAAAACTACCGTGAACCCGGTTTGGTGTACCTGATTTATTTTACCTTCAACCGTGGGTTTTCTTCACATCAGCTTGATTGGCACACATCCCAAGGCTTTTGACAGGCCAATGATCACCTACAAAAGAAGATTTCTAGAGAAGAGTAACCGATGGGAGCCAAGCTGCAAGCAAACATGTCTCTTGCATCTCATTGGGCAGCCGTAAAGTGGCCTTTGCATTTCGGCTGGCCACATGCACTCTAGCTAGAATTCAACTTGATTAAGCTTAAGTATGAGTCAATTATAATTAGTAAACATTTGTCTTGCTTTTCTTAATGCTTTGGATGTATTTAGACTAGCTTTAAACTTGTTTTGTACACGGTTAGTCCTAACTGTATGCATTAGTCTGAGTAAGACCTTCACTTCCTAGGAAGGAAACCTTTAGGTGTGTGCTTGTTTAGGTAGGTGCTTGCTATGCCTATACTTAAGGGAAACACATGGCCACTTTGTAGGGGATATCATATTTGAATTAAAAACCAAGTTGAGAGCATTTGTGCTTTTGTGCCTGCACACTCAAATACTAAACTTGCTTATCCTTAACTAGGCCGATTAGGGTGGTATTCAAGTATAGTCTTAAACTTGTTTAAGTGGTGTTTCTGTATCTTAATTAAGTTTAGGGGCCTAAACCTTCATTTGGTGGTGTTTCTATATCCAAAAAAAGGTTTAGTTCTATCCGTCTACCTTGTTTATCCTCACGAGTTTGAAGATTACTAAGCTAGTTTTCAGATTGCAAAGCCTTGTGTTCTTACTTTCTAGCTTTGTTTTCATTTAATCCTTTGAAGATACGTCAAGTTCCTTTTCCTTTTCCCATTTAGAATCCTTGATTCTAAATTCCATCCCCACCTCATGTTGTTGCTACCTCTCAACCAGCCTCTAACGTCCCACTTTTCTTGGGTTTTCCTTGATTGTATTCTCTCTTAGTTGTAAGCTTTCACTCTTAATTTGAGTTTGAGTTTTAACCCTTGGGAAATACATCACTTTTAAGGATGTCTTGAACATCCTTCTCCATCCCTGGCTAATAATAATGTTCCCTTAACATGGTTAAGGTCTTTGACTCACCAAAATGTCCAGCCAAGGATCCTCATAAACTTCTCTTATCAAGAGCTCATGGGTGCTCCACTTGGGAATACACAGCCGTACTCCTTTGAACAAATAGCCCTCTTGGATTAAGAAATCTCCCTTGGGATGCTTCAAACACATAGAATATAGGTGGCAAGGTCTTTATCTTCAGCATATAAACTCTTAAGGTGCTCAAAACCAAGAATAAGAGCGTCTAGTTGAAACAAAAGGAGATGCCTCCCTGATAATGCATCCGCAGCTTGATTCAATCTTCCTGATTTATGCTTGATGGTGAAGTGGAATGACTGAAGGAACTCAACCCATTTAGCGTGGCATGAGTTAAGCTTGTGCTGGCCTTGCATGTACTTCAATACCTCATGATCAAAATGCATTATAAATTCACTAGCTGCTAAGTAATGGCTCCAATACCCTAAACACCAAACTATTGCATAGAATTCCTTGCCATATGTGGAGTACTTTCTTCTTGATTCACACAATTCTTCACTGAAGAAGGCTAATGGTTTACCTTCGTGAGTCAGAACTCCACCTATTCCCACTCTAGATGCATCACATTCAACTTCAAAAACTTTCTCAAAGCACGACAATGCAAGAACTTATGCTTGAGGTAGTTTCTTTTTCACTTCTTTAAAGGAAGATTGTGCTTTAGGGTTCCATTGGAATGATGTACCCTTAAACACATTAGTCATGGGGGCCGTGATGGTGCTAAAATTTCGAATAAACCTCCTGAAAAGGAACCTAAGCCATGGAAAATTCGAATATCATGTATGCTTTGTGGTTGAGGCCAAGACCAAATAGCCTCTATCTTCCCTTCATCTGCCTTGATACCATCTTCTGAAACAATGTAACCTAAGAATATAACTTGCTGAGTGAGGAAAGCACATTTCTTAAGATTACCATACAACTTTTCTTATTCCACAACATGCATAATCTGATTGAGATGATCTTGGTGTGCTTGCTCATCCTTGGAATAAATCAGAATATCGTCAAAGTTGACTAACATGAACTTGCCAATGTAACGCTTGAATACTTGATTCATTAGCCTCATGAATGTACTAGGAGCATTAGAAAGACCAAATAGCATAGCTAGCCATTCATACAAACCACCTTTAGTCTTGAATGCAGTTTTCCATTCATCTCCCTCACAGATTCTAATCTGGTAGTATGCACTTCGAAGGTCAATATTTGAAAATACCTTAGGGCCATGTAGTTCATCCAGCATATCTTCAAGTCTAGGTGTGGGGTACCTATACTTGATTG
>NCQT01010469.1:29016-40185 GCA_002740465.1 Stenocereus thurberi | reverse complement strand
TTTTATTTCACGGCCTCGCACTAATTCGAGTTCCTATCCCCATGCTCGTGCACTTTACCTAAAAACAAAACATTTTGAAAAAAATGAGATGAACTCAATAACAATCACCCCTAACAGTCAAAACACGCACAACAAATTCATTTCAAACCATTTTAGGGGTGGGCGCAACAAGAGTAGTACAAGCACTTATACATCCTAAATAGAAGCGTATAATATCTCAAGCTCCATTTATTCCGTTTCAGGTTCCCAAGGGTGAGCGACCCCACTAGGCCTCACAGCCAGCACTTGGGTTTGGCATAGTAGTTTCACAATAACCTGGTCTACCATCAAATTGGATGCTTACTGCTTAACCATATCCTGGCCTACCATTAATATAGACGGTTACCGCTAACCTGACCCACGTCCTTCCACAAGAAGGCACGTGATCGCTCACATGTATGCACTTTACCTATTGAAGGCCAATGACCTTCAATAACATAAGAACATAACTTCTTAGTCTCACCCATCCAGCTGATTATTTACACATTCGGAGTTAACCTTGTTCCTTAACCAACATATGCATCCCAACCCAACCCATTCTGGTCTCAAAACATTTTCACATTGCCTTCGCAACACAATCAGCCTAATAACCTATGGACTCACTGATTTAGCAAAACATTTCAACATAAATCATATGAAATATGTCATTTCACAGTCACCCAGGAAAATCCTTGAACATTGATAGGAAACACATTCAAAACACCTTTCAAGTCTACTCACAGGTCATGTTTTTCAAGAGATACTCGTGAAAGGGTTAGCGCATGATTGTTACCCGGTTATCCGAAGATTACGGGCTCGGTTTCGTGGCTCGGGCCTAGTGATCCGTACTTGGGCCAAGACAACATCCGTACTTAGCCCCCAAATTTTTACGAGACGCATCTGTAGTCTATCCCTTGTTGAGAAAAATTTTCTAATAGCTTTAGACGAATTTAGGGATTCCAAACCATGACTAATCCAGTTCCCAGCTCAGGTTAGAAACTAGCCCTGATTTCCAGAGCCCATAACTTGAGATCCTGATGTCAAACTTCAAAGATCTTACCCATTATAGAAAGGCTATTGCATCCCCTACAACTTCTATGTTTAGCATTTCCCCAAATTATGTCAACTGCTAGGTCAAATTCCCTAAAATATTTGTACTGTCACTAGCTACCTAGATCTGTGCAGTCCCAGTAATTGGTCCGTCGTCTTCTTAACTTGGATCCGATTCCCTTGATTCAAATGTGCACTACAAATGACATCTTAGCCTAACTACCACAGAAATTTTATAATTGTTGGACCAGTATAATGTCATGGGTGAATATTTAAAGTTGAGGGATATTCTGGTCTCAAACCAGTAGCGTTCTACCCCAAAATTCTGCCTCAAAGAGTGTTCCTTTAATCCCAATCTCCATAACATCAGTTCATCCAACTACCAATATCAACCCTAACAATTCTAAGCCTCCCTTAAAACCGGTCATCAATTAAAGTTTTTAAGGAAGTTATGAATATTAAAACTCCACACACACCATCATAATTCACCGCCCAGTTTGCTCCCAGAGTTTTCCCCCAAATTTATGGGGCCATAACTTCCACTCTCGATGTTAAAATTTTATGATTAACCCCAATCTGGAAAGGCCAAATAGTGAACTATAACTTTCATTTTTCAACCCTCGGCAAGATCCAAGCCAAACTAGTTCGAATTTCTCAAGTTTCCTAAACTGCCTCAGTTACTGATGTTTCGCATATTCTCAATGATTTAGTCATAATTTTTGGTTTTAACTCCAATTCAAGATATTCAAATTTTCACATTCACAAAACACATAAAACTATCTACCATAATGTTTTTATGACTTTTAGAGAACCATATTATTCCCAGGAAATTCATGAAGCCGGCTCTTGAACTGGATGAGCAGAATAGTGTTTGTACTATGTCCTTTATGCTTATCTTCGACTAATCTTAATGAAAATCCTTTCCCAAAACCTGCTATCCCTAATCATCAAATGACTCAAGCATAACAAAAGGGTGAAGTTTTACCTCAAAATGATTCGTAACGAAGGAGAACCTTAAGTCGAATTGCTCCCCAACTTAGTACTCCTCTCCAAACGACTTCGAAGTGGAACCAGTGAGAGTGAGAATAGCAGTGAGAGAGAGAGTGTGTGTGGCTATGAGGGAGAGAGAGTGGCCAGTTGAGAGAGAGAGGCAGAGAGAAGAGAGAGAGAGAGTGGCGAGAGAGAGAGAGAGAGAGGGAGAAGGAAGAGAGAGGGAAAAATTAAAAAAAAGGAGCTAGGGTTTCTCCTCCCTTCCCCCCTTCCCCACGGCTCCTCATCAATTTTCCCTCCCCTTTTCCTTTCTCCAAGAAGGGGGGGAAAGAGTGGAGATACCAAGCCTCGAACCCAGAACCTCTAGGAGCCTTTGTGGATGCCTGATCACTCTACTACAATCATTCAACTGTTCTACCAAAATCATCCCAACATAAATAGTACGAGCTCAAGCATACTAGGTCGACCGAGAATGCATTAACTAAAAATTAACCAAATAAATATGAATATATATAAGTAAAAAATACCCAGAGTTTCACATTCTGCCCCTCTTAAAAGAAGTTTCGGTCTCGAAACTTTGCATATACCAGCTCATTCAAATAGGCGGGGATACTTTGTCCACATTTCTTGCTCTGGTCCCCATGTGGCTTCCGACATTTCATGATTTACCCATAGATCTTTTACTAGGGGCACCATCTTCCTACGAAGCTACTTTTCTCGTCAGTCTAGGATGTGAACTATTTGTTCCTCATAGGACAAATCTTCCCTTAATTGTATGGGATCTAGCATGATAACATGGGATGGGTCAGGAACGTACTTACATTACTGTGACACATAGAAGACATTGTGTACCCTGGGCAGCTCAGGTGGCAGTTCCAATGATACACCACCTCCCCAAACCATTGTACAATAGGGTACAAACCAATATATGTAGGGCTAAGCTTACCCATCATGCCAAATCTTGTGATGCACTTGTTTGGGGACACTCATGGGAACACTTGGTCTCCTATCTCAAACTGTAAGGGTCGGCATCTTTGGTCAACATAACTCTTCTGTCGACTCTGTGCTACTTTTATCTATTGAGTAGTTGTCTGGTCCAGTTTTGTCTAATCGTCACGGAGTCGTCAATCTCTTGCAAACACAATGGAGTCCTGCACCATCGGCCATACAACGCTTCATATAGGGTCATCCCAATGATGGCATGATAGCTGTTGTAAGAAAACTGGATCAGCGCTAGCTGCTCATCTCAAGCTTGCTTAAAGTCCAAAACGCATGCTCATAGCATATTCTCCAGGGTTTGAATCGTTTTCTCCGTCTATCCATCTATGGCTAGGTGAAAGGGCATGCTAAAGTGCAACAGTGTCCCAAATGCCTCTTGGAGCTTCTACCAGAATCTTAATTAGAACACTCTATCCCGGCCTAATACTATAGAGCTCGGTACACCATGCAAGTGCACTATCTCCTCCAGATAGGCTCGGGCCAGCTGATCTAACGTCCGTATGTTTTTCATGGTTATGAAGTGAGCCATCTTCGTGAGTCAATACACGTTGACCCATATCACGTTGTTCTTCCTCTGAGTGGGTGGTAATCCTAGTACAAAGTCCATGGAGAATGAATCCCATTTCCACTAAGGTATTTCCAAGAGTTCTGAGAGTCCTACAGTTCTTTGGTGTCCGGCTTTGCCTCGCGGACGCATAAGATATTTTGCTACATAGTCCGCCACTTCTTATTTCATATTGCTCCACCAGAAAGTTCATCTCGGATCATTGTATAGCTTGTTCCCACCAGGGTGAATGGAATGTGGGGTGTTGTGTCCCTCACTTAGGATTTTCCTTTTGAGTTTCTCTATCACGGGGACACATACCCGATTCTGGAACCTTAGTGTCCCATTCTCGTGGATCACGAATCCAGGTGCCTTTCCTGTTAATACCTTTGTCTTCATCCTATCCAATTGCAGGTCCGTGCTCTGGGCAGCTCTAATTTCCTCAATCAGAGTAGGCTGTACCATCATTGTATATAGTATAGGTCTAGTTACCCTTGTCACCACGTTAACCTCCAATTTCTTAAAATCCTTGCACGTATCCCTAGGTAGTGTCAACAAACGATTGAGAGTAGGGTATGGCCAATGACTCAATGCATCCGCTACTACATTCGCCTTCCTAGAGTGATATGGAAGCTTATATCATAGTCCTTAAGGAATTCCAACCACCATCCACCTCGCCTGCCTCAGGTTCAGGTCCTTTTGTGAGAATAAGTATTTCAAACTTTGGTGATCAGTGAAGATCTCACAGTACACCCTATACAAGTAGTGTCTCTAAATTTTCAGCATGAACACTACAGCCACTAGCTCTAAATCATGCATCGAGTAGTTTTGTTCATGAAAATTTAGTTGTCGCGAGGCATAAGCTATGACACGATCATTCTGCATCAGCACCCACCCCAATCCATTTTTAGACGCATCACTATACACCGAAAAGTCCTTGTCACTGGTGGGTAAGGCCAATATAGACGCACTCGTTAGCCTCTTCTTAGGTTCTTGGAAGGCTTCCTCACACTGATCTAACCACTGATACTTGGTAATCTTCCTTGTTAATTTGGTGAGGGGAGTGGTGATCTTTGAGAAATTCTAAATGAACCTACGATAGTATCATACCAAGCCTGAGAAGTTTCTCACCTTCGTCAGATTCTTTAAGTGGTGGCCACTTCGGTATGGCCTCTATTTTCAGGGGATCTACAGATACTCCCTCATTTGACACTATATGTCCCAAAAATACCACTTGGCGCAATCAAAGCTCACACTTTTACAACTTGGGATACAACTCGTTCTTCCTCAGCACCTCTAGAACGATCCTCAAATGGTGGGCATGTTCTTCTAGAGTCCTTAAGTAAATCAGTATCTCATCTATAAACACCATTACAAACGGATCCAAGTAAGATTTGAAGACCCTATTCATGAGGTCCATAAATGCTGTTGGGGCATTCATAAGCCCAAAAGGCATCACTACAAACTCATAATGCCTATATCTGGTACGAAAAGTAGTCTTAGGTATGTCCTCATCCTTGATCTAGAGTTGGAGATACCCGAATGAAGGTCTATCTTAGAGAAGGTCCCCGCGCCTTTAAGATGGTCAAAAGGTCGTCTATCGTGGGCAAAGGGTAACGGTTCTGGACCGTTATCTTATTCAATTCTTTATAATCTATGCACAACGTAAAGGTTCTATCCTTCTTTTTCACGAAAAATGCTGGGGTTTCCCATGGAGACGTATTGGGCTAAATATAACCCTTCTCTAATAGTTTGTCAAGTTGTGTCTTTAAGTGCTTAAGTTCCATTGGTGCCACTCAATAAGCCACTTTAGAGAGGGGAGTTGCCCCTGGTACTATATCAATGCAAAATTCTACTTCTTTAACAGGCGGCATGCCAGGAATCTCATCCAGAAAAACATCCAAAAATTCTCGAACTACTGGGATGTCTTGAAGGGATGGATCAGCAGCCTTGGTTTCCACTACATTACATCGAAATCCTTTGCATCCTCGTCCTAACAGTTTATAAGCTTTCATCGCTGTGATACATTTCACTCCACCCCTTGAGACCTTCCCTTTGTGAACTAGTTCTCTTCGTTGGGACTCCTGAAGGTGATTCTTTGTTTTGGACAATTTATTAGGCCTAATACTTCGCTAACCAGTCCATCGCCAAAATGACAGCAAAATCAATCAAACTTATATAGGTCTGCCAGAAACTCGTGTTCATACATTTGGATGGGGCAGTCCTAATACAGTTCATCACTTTTTACAGTCTTCTCATCAGGGAGAGTTACAGACAGTTGAGGGGATCTTTGGGTTGCAACTAACCATAGTGTCTCAACCAGGTTAACAGAAATAATGGAATGCAGAGCACCAAAATCAAACAAGACATCTATCGGTTGAGCTTGGAACAAGCCGAGTTTAGTTATTTTCCTAATAGTTTGCTGCACATTATCATCCACAATAAACACATAGTTTTGTTCACAGTCTTATTCACTTGCCACGCTCACGTGGCCCAATCTCTTCTTTATATGTCCCATACACATCTCATTAACACTAACAGCATTCACATATAAAAATATATATAACATAAATTCATAGTTCTCAGCCAATCATAACAAATAGTTGCATCCATGTAACTCAATAAAGGTCTAATGCATAGATTTGAAATGGTAGCTGTTCCACACATCAATACCTTCATTACATAAGCACTTTCACAAAGCTTCCTAGTTTATACTCACTAGGAAAAGGAAAAATAAACATCACTGTCTTTAAAAACAAAACTTCCAACAACTACTAGCATCTACTACTCAGGGGCGTCTATAGGGTAGGTACCATGACACATCTTGCTGTACCTGACCCGCTTCTAGCAGGTAACCTCAAGCTTGGGTTCTTCCTCTACCGCATTCTCTTATAGGTCTTCCTCTATTAGATGTTATTCCTCAGGATCCTCTTCTAAGGGCTCTTCCTCGAGGTCCTCTTCTGGGTCTTCCTCTTTCATCGGGCCTTCCTCCTAGTTATCCTTATCTAAGGGGTCCTCCCTAGGGTTTCCCTCCTTAATAGGTTCCTCTCTAAGTTCCTCATCCCCCTCCATAGGCTCATTGTCTCCTGCAGACTCTTCCTCTTCAGTATCCTCTGCTGCTGAGGGTGGTAGTGTCTCATCTTTAGTATCAGGGGTGGGAGGTTAATCATAGGGTCCCACATCTATGAGGTGGTCCACTGGCCCTTCTAAATCCAGCCCCATAAGCATAACCAACATCTTCCAATGAAGTTAAACAACCTATTCTTAGGGTAAAGCTTCCTAACCCTATAATACCACACTGGGTCACTCAAAAGGATCAGGAGGAAGAATAGGGTCTGATTGTGCCCAAAGCTCAGGCAGCTATTCGAGATCCCTCTAACCTCCCATGAATAAAATTCTTAACCCACTCTAAGTAGCTAGTTAAACTAACTCCAGGCATCTTTCCCATTCTTTGATAACGGTAACGTCACCTCATACAACCACAATGGCGAGTCCCATTCATCTTATTCATTAATAGGTCTAAATCAAATACATAATCACAAATAAGTACACATATGCAGACATGCCCACTTTTTCTGTCCTACACTTACGCTCTGAGCAGTCCTTAGGTCCACAGTTTTAATTTTACCTTTTTTTCTTCCAGATCAAAATCTTTTAGGCGAGCCTTCAAGCCAATCAATATGAGCTCTGATACCACTTTGTAACACCCCGAATTTCTAGTTTCTTCTTTATTACTAATATTAACCTACGTGGTAGCAGAAAAAGCTAAGTGGGGTGTTACCGCCATATTTCCTTCTTGGAATTACCAGGATAAGTATCAACCAAGACTCTAATATGGCTATATTCTCAAATCATAACATTAGTTCGAGTCTTACAACAATATAACTGAGTCCAAACTTAACCACAATCCTTAAAACAAGTCTAAACAGAAACTAAATGAATTCAACCAAATCTTATTTCATAGCCTTACACTAATTCGAATTCCCATCCCTATACTCGTGCACTTCGCCTAAAAACAAAACATGTTAAAAAAATTGAGACAAACTCAATAAGAATTACCCCTAACAGTCAAAACATGCACACAAATTCATTTCAAATCATTTTAGGGGTGGGGAACAACAAGCGCAGTACAAGTACTTATACATCCTCAACAGAAGCATATAATATCTCAAGCCCCATTTATTTCGTTTCAGGTTCCCAAGGGTGAGCGACCCCACTGGGCCTCATGATTTATGCTTGGGTTTAGCGTAGCTACTTTATAATAACCTGGTCTACCATCGACTTGGATGGTTACCACTTAACCATGCCCTAGCCTATTGTCAATGTAGACGATTACCGCTAACCTGGCCCACATCCTTCCACAAGGAGGCAGGTGGCTGCTTACTTGCATGCACTTTACCCGAGGAAGGCTAATGGCCTTCAATAACACAAGAACATAACTTCTTAGTCTCACCCATCCAACCGATTATTTACACATTTAGACTTAACTTTGATCTTTAACCAATATGTGCATCCCAACCTGGCCCATTCTGGTCTCAAAACATTTCCACATTATTTTCATAACACAACCAGCCCAATGACCCATGCACTCACTAATTTAGTAGAACATTTCAACATAAATCACATGTCACGTTTTTCAAGAGATACTTGGGGAAGGGTTAGGGCATGATTGTTACCTAGTTATCCGAAACTTATGGGCTCGGTTTCCTGGCTTAGGCCTAGTGATCCGTACCTGGACCAAGACAACATCCGTACTTAGCCCCCAAATTTTTGCGAGACATATCTATAGTCCATCCCTTGCCTAGAAAAATTTTCTAAGAGTTGGTGACAGCTTTACCGATTCCAAAACATGACTTATCCAGTTCCCAGCTCAGGTTAGAAACTATGCTTAATTCCAGAGTTAATAACTTGATATCCAGATGTCAAACTTCGAAGACATTACTCATTATAGAAAGGCTAATTCATCCTTTACAATCTATGTTTAGCATTTCTACATACTCTGTCAACTACAAGGCCAAGTTCCCCAATAACCTTTGTACTGTCACTGACTACCCATATATGTGTAGTCCCAGCAATTGGTCCATAGTTTTTATGAATTGGGTCTGATTCCTTTGATAAAAATTCATAATATAAATGACATCTTGTGCTAACTTTCGCAGTAATTTTATAATTTTTAGACAAATATAACGTCATGGGTGAAGTTTTAAAGTTGCGGGATATTCTGGTCTCAACCAGTAGCATTCTACCGTAAAATTCTAACTCAAAGAGTGTTCCTTTAGTCCCGATCTCCACAGCATCAGTTCACCTGACTACTAATACCAACCCTAACCATTCTAAGCCCCCCCCA
This sequence comes from Stenocereus thurberi, assembly GCA_002740465.1. Lineage (NCBI taxonomy): Eukaryota > Viridiplantae > Streptophyta > Magnoliopsida > Caryophyllales > Cactaceae > Stenocereus > Stenocereus thurberi. The sequence continues at coordinate 31,237 of NCQT01010469.1, read as the reverse complement.
AACAATCCAAGTCCAACCATCAATTAAATTTTTTTTAGGAAGTTATGAATATTAAAAACTCTACACACACCATCACAGTTCACTACCCAGTTTGCTCCCAGATTTTTCCCCAAAATTTCTGGGGCCATAACTTCCACTCCTGATGTCCAAATTTTATGATTAAGCCCCATATGGAAAGGCCAAATAGTGAACTAATTTTATTTTACAACCCTAGGAAAAATCTGAGCCAAACTAGTTCGATTTGCCCAATTTTCCTCAACTGTCTCAGTTACTAGCAGTTTCACATAGTCTCAGTAATTTAGTCATAACTTCATAGTTTCAACTCCAATTTGAGAAATACAAATTTTTACATTCCCAAGCACGTAAATCCATCTACCATAATTGTTTCATGATTTTTAGAGAACCATATTATTCCCAGGAAATTCGTGAATTCAATCCTAAAATTAGATGAGCAGAATAGTGTTTATACTATGTCCTTTAAGCTTATCTTCCACTAATCTCAATGGAAAAGCCCTAATCATCAAATAATTCAACCATAAAAAAGGGTAAATCTTTACCTTAAAAGGATTTGCAATGAAGGAGAACCTTAATTCGAATTGCTCCCCAACTTGATACTCCTCTCCGAATGACTTCCGAAGCGGAACTAGTGAGAGTGGGAGTGGTGATGGGAGAGAGAGAGTGTGTATGGCTATGAGGGAGAGAGAGTGGCCAATTGAGAGGGAGAGAATGAAGAGAGAGAGCGTGACGTGAAAGAGAGAGAGAGGAGGAAGAGAGAGAGGAAGGAAAAAGAAGAGAAGAGATACCAAGCCTCGAACCCACAACCTCTTGGAACCTTTGTGGACGCCTGACCACTCTACCACAACAATTCAACTGTTCTACCAAAATCATCCCAAAATAAACACTATAAGCTCAAACATATTAGGTCGGCCAAGAATGAATTAATTAAAAGTTAACCAAATAAATATGAATATATATATAAGCAAAAAATATCCAGGGTTTCACACTAGCAATCTTGAGTTCAGGTTCTTTATCCAAGCCAACTCGCATTTAGAATTATTCAAACTCTCTAATGTACTATTCTATCTTTAGATTCTCTTGGTTGGGAGAGGTGATCTTAGGGTAGAGTTCTTGTTTATAAGAAGGATATAGAAATCTCCTGTCCATATGCTTCCTGAGGTTAGACCAAGTCTTAATTTTGGGTTTGGCTTCTCTGGCCCTAATGTTCTTCAAATGTTCATAACATAATGAAGCGTACCCCTTCATCTTAAGAATGGCCAACTTGAAGGTCTTCTCGTCATTGTAATCTTTGAGTTGAAAGATCCTTTCAAGGGCTTGAACACAATCAATATAGTTCTTTGGGTTAAGATTGTCATCAGATTCCGGAACCTCAACTTTGAGATCCCGAAGATCATCCTCTCGACTACTTAGTCTTCTTAGTTTTCCTTCCTCATCATCAAAGTCTTCATGGAAGGAAGCGTATCCGATGTCAATAGGGCGAGCATCGCAGCCTTATCGGTAAGGGTTTTGTAGAGTGGATTCCCTTACGAGTGTAACCTCTCGGGTGAGCATCCTTATTTGCTCTTAAAGCTCTATAGATATCCTACCAATCTCATGGGCTTGCTCATGAGGAGTGTTTAAGGAGTGAGAAGGATTGCCGTCACTAGTCATGGTTGATAGAAAGCTGAAAGGAGGAAAAAGGAGGGGAAAATAGAGGAAGAGCGGGCATGCTGAAGGAGCATAGGCAGGAAAATAGTGAAAAAGAATGGGGCACATTCGTACTCGGCAGTACGAGAGGGTTGTGCCAGATCTCTAGAACATGATTTTAGAGTACAGAAAAGGGGGCACGGTCATGCCATGCAGCATGAGATGGTCGTGCCAAATCTCTGGGTCAAATTTTCAACATGCAGGATTTTGGCACTAGCGTGCCAAGTGGCACAAGGTGGCATTGCCAAATTTCCAGCTTTGTGTTTTTGGCCTTTTTGTTGAGTTTTAGAGATGAGGTTTGTGTTTAGGCTATAATTAGGGTCCTTTGTGGACAAGATGAGAGATTTAGAGAGGAAGAACTAATGGCAAAATAATATAGAAAGGGGAAAATTTTAAGCAATTCTAACACAAGGATAGCTTAAATGGATGCTTACTAAGAGATGGGATCATTGTGCTCTAATATCAAATGATGCATGGTGGATTCCATTTAGTCAAATGAAGGCATGAAATGCTTATA
>NCQT01010419.1:442-10481 GCA_002740465.1 Stenocereus thurberi | reverse complement strand
AGCAAGGCCCAGAAAGAGAGAAAATATACTTGATGCAATAATGAACACCTTGAAAAGAACTGATTCGGGTGGTGGCAAAACCTATCAAACCACAATATGGTTTCAACAATAACAAGGATAATAGAAGTTTGGTCATGTCGAATCATTTTCGCTGTGTTCAGTAGCACAGTTGGTCCCCTATTTTCAGAGCGACCGATAAATAGGAAGGCCCCTAAGAGGCATAAGAGACTTGCTCTGTGTTTGTGTATACCTTTAAGAGCTCGACCATTCTCTCTTTGAAAATAAGAAATTAGGCCATTTCATCCTTGACAACTATGATGAAGATGTGCTCCTCACTTATACCTAAGAAATGGGAAATATCACTTGAATAAGTTGGCATAACAGGAAGATAATAAAGTGGAAAGCCTAGTATAACACTCAATTCCCTAGTTAAAGGGCATAATTCATGTTCCTTGAATCAAAAGACATAAAATTCAGAATATCAAAAGGTAGAGGCAGCTCTAAGAAACTCTCGGAGATTTTGACTTGACGAAGGCTAAGAAGGCTACATAAACAGAGGTTTTTCAGCTTATGTTTATCTCTTGCATCAAGGGTAAACAACCACGAGGAGAAGGCCTTTCCAAAAGATATGGTGAATTTTAGCAGATTGCTCTTACAATGGACGAAAATTGAATAACAGGTAACCTTGACTTATAGCTGCACAAAATAACTAATCCAAAGTCGAGTGGATTTCGAATCGGCTGACCAAAAGGAACCCGGCTAGGGTCTTATCTTGGGTATAACACCATGCCAAATTTGAGTTGGATATAAGGTTAGGTGGACTCAACAAGGAACCTGGACAGGATCCAAGTTTAGGTTGCCCTATAATTTTGTTTTATTTTCTCTTATCCTTAATATTTATGACTTTGCCCAACTATAATTTGGAACTTATACAATAAAATTTCCAGAGTATCACTCCAAACCACAATGCTATTGATACTTATTGATGCTTTTTTATTTTTTATTCTTTTTTATTTTTGGGGATGTGGGGGCTATACTTGTATGGAGTCATTTTTTTAGCTTGCATTAGCATAAACAGTTTCCATAAGACTTGCATGAAAATAGCATTATATACGGAGCAATATTATATCACAACAAAAGTCGCTATACCATCTCTACTCATTGTCTGGGAACCTATTGCTACTTCCACCAAAGAGTTAGTCAACATAATTTGACGCAAAGCCAAAATTGATAATGAGTGAATGGTACCAACGTCAATTCACGGAGTACTTCCCTGGGTGTAAGAATGATGCAAAGGGTCAGTATGCATCGTCCCAGATGACAACTCATTATATAAAATATGGGGCACATAAGGCTTCCAAATAGAAAAAGAAATGACATAGCGATCCTGTGGATCACAGATTTTAAGCGGTTCCACTTCGATTGGAGAATTCAGGTGAGGCTTTGTCTTTCTGGCATGGGAAGACCCCAGAACACCTGGCGTTCTCGTGGAATGATGTCTTCCTAAATGGATCTATGAGGTCTCAAATGGGATCTATGATGACTCGCTTCTTGTCCCTCTGTTACAAAGATGGAAGTTCAGTAAAAGCATAAAAATCACATCGAGAAAATAAAAGGAGATAGGTTACCTCATCCATTTAAAGGTGCCGACAAGTTAAAAGGTTTGCAAATGCCTTTTTCATTGAATGAAAATGCCAAACTACCATGCTTGATTGCTCCCAATTATACAAAATAAAATGGAGACAAATGAATATATGCACACTCCAAGGAATTGAAGCAGCATACTTACCCCCTAAAGGTAGGAGGAAATATAAGTTACAGGTGCTCAGATTCTAGGACCAGTGGGATATCTATATGCACCGCCTCTTCTCGCTCTCTTGCCACGTTAACCCTCAGACTTGGTATGGGAACATTAGCATACATTTCCTATAAAAGTTTGTAAAGATTAGATATGTGAAAAATATAGTGAATGAGAGAAAGAACGACAAGATAGGCTGCCCAACGGGTTATGATACATCAAAGATATGTAGCATAGTGACATTAATGGTCGATAAAATCAATGAAATGATCATTCTTCTTCATCCCATACATGCCCTTAGGGAGATGAAATTCGTGCATAAAATATGGATCAAGGTGGATCTCTAGGGACAAAAGGAGGCCACTGGTTAAAGTGTTGGGCGGTAACTCTTTCAGCCAAGTACCAAACAAAGCTGAATGGACCCTCCATAAGAATTTGATGCTAAGTGAGTACCAAGACACTTGCACCCCAGCGGTTGAGACACGACTATCCCATGGGTGAAAATTTGTCTACAAGAAGAGGAGATCAGAATAACTGGGAAGATTAAAACTAGCAAATTTCTACAAGACTTTCAAGGCAATGATATCGTGGTCAGAGCATTTATCACCTCTCGAAGGCGCTAAAGATTGCTAGCTTGGAATTTCTATTAAATCGAAAAATGAGTAGGCTTCCTTGATCCTGGTGAAAGCTTAGCAAAGCACTTATAAAATCATAGCTGTAAAAAACAACAGTCAATAATAAGGGCTACGAGACAAGAACATGAAATATTACTTTCCAAAAAGATTATTATCTCAATTACCCTCCAGAAACTAGTCACAGATAAACTACTATTACATTCCTTGTGAGTTTCCTCGATTTTTCACACCCCAGCTCGCATACCACAAATAAGGGTGGAATATGCAATAACCCCCAATTCAAGTTCTTCACTTTATCAAGGCAATGAGGTTAACTAGATCGTGAAAGTAGTTATGATTGCCCAACTCGGCAAAGATATTAGTGCTGCCCAATTCAGCAAAGATGTTAGTGCCAAGAAAAAGAGCTAAAATGATACGAGTTTGCTAATTAGTGGAATGCTTAGCCCAATGCTCATCATTAGTTATCACATTGAAAAAGGATGTTGTTGGAGAAGTGATTTCTATAAGGAATCCTATTCATGATAGGACCAAAGAGCTAGAAGAGTCAGCCATTATAAAGATGAAAGTATTTTTGGTAAGCTAATGGGTCTACAAAAAAGTTGAGATATGTTAGCATGGCAAAGTCAAAAGGAGTTATGGTCATAGGAGATGAAAAGTATTAGTGGTATCCCCAAAATCTCTCAACTATCGCTCGAGTAATACAATGATCAGTTAAATATACTGCTGCTTCTGAAGCAGAAGGAAAGCCTTAAAAGCTAGTGTTATTTAGTATGCATGGGCCCAAGCTTCTTTACTCCTAAGGTCCATCACAAATTTCCTAGGTGCACTCGCACCCCTAATAAGATCTTCTTGAAAGAAAGGAAAACAAGCAACATTAGACTCATGATCATGTTACAAACAAACTATAGAAAAAAGGAAGGACAATACTTACCGATTTTGAATTAGCCTAACTAGATGCATGGCATCCTATATCTACCAAAAGTTCTATTCCATTAGCGGCTTCAATAAGTCTCATTCCCTCTCAATGAAAGAATCCTAGTGTAACACCCCTACCCCTAGGGCTAGAAGTGTGAACGATTTCTTAAATTTGGAACAAAACTGACTGAGTTTCGCCTAGAACCTGACCATAACTTAGGCTTATAGCCTTACATTAAGTTCTTCTAACAATAAAAAACACAATGGGCATATCTAACAAGCTCGACGGCTATACGCCGGAGATCATAATTCTACGGGTCACATGCCCGGATGATATAAGCTATAAAGCTAAGTAAAGAAGAAATAAAAGATCCTGGATCACGAGCCGGAGCACTGAGGTTACATCCCAAAAACCAACACAACTCCGACCACAACACGTTTGGCTATTCAAATGGTTGGCCCACATGGCCTTTCAGTGACCACTAGTCAATATACATTGCATGATCTATAGAAATTAAATTCACGTATACTCTAGAACTTACAAATATGTCACATTACATCATTCAACTGATGATTTTATATATATATGCATATAACTCCTTCCCCAAGCAAGAAGGGAGGTTCCAACTCGGCTTATGAGAACCAATTTTTACCTGTCTTTTCAAGAACCTAGGGGAAAAAGGAAATGGAGAGGGGAAGAGCCACGACACGCTCAATGAATGATTCTCAGCCCTAAGAAAAACAAAATAGTTGCATACAATACCAATAAGTAGCAAACACACGGAAATTATAGATATTACTACCATGTTAGCCATACAAAAACCCAAGACAAACCGCATCTCCATTCAGCTTATCCACATCGTTAAGGTTGGTGGCCTACTCTACTCCGGTTACCCACTTAATCTCAAAGCCTCCAGTTTGTCGTCACCATGTGAGTTCATTTAGTAAGGAATAGCGCACAAAACAGTGCAAACTTTAACCAAGCTAAATCATTTTACTATAAGATGCTTTTTGTTTTTTAAACCAAAACTACATTTATAAATTATAAGGACCCTTTTACATATAACTCCTACACTTTCTAAATTCTCACATCGAAATAAATCATAATCAAGGGATTTTCGCTTATAACGGGTAAGAAATCACTTTTTAGGGCATTTAATTCACAAGTTAGTATTCTCGCTAGGTGTGTGACATGACTCATGACTTTTTGTATCCTTGGGGCCTCCCAAAGTCAACGAACTCTTATCCTTGTCAGGATAGTAACAATTAGGACTCCTACACAATCAAGATCCTAAGGTCCACTCCCGAGATCGAATCCTATATACTAGCACTATCCTCTTAGCCCAAAATATGTCAAAAGCACTTCACTTTCGAACATAACTGACAATAAAATTCTCATATTGTCACAGTAATAGCACATTTGTGTCCAAGGAAGCTAACCGAGCCTCATTAACGAAAAAGATGATTTTTAAAAAAGCACAACATTGTTCAGTTTTAGCACCTGTAAGCAGGTTATCAACCAAGCAACATCCAGTTTCAATTACAAGTTTTTCAAACTTGATTCAAAAATCAGTAGTTATAATGTAATCACACTTAGTTTCACTTAAAAGCATACAACAATTTGGTTGTACAAATCAGTCACTTGCTTCCATTCAATAATTTTGTTTCAATTTATACAGAATGTAAAGTTTAAACAACTTGCTGCCTTTACACAACACTTCATTGTTTCAAGAGTAGCATTTTAATGTTTTGGCCGATGGTGCAACTAACGGAACAATTCAGTTGAACCTTTTAGCAAAGCTATATTGGGTTCCTAGTTCAGGTACATCCATAAACTGAGGCTTGCACACAATCAAGCAGGTAAGTGTGGTTTAGTGAAGGTAAGGTGGCAGGGTAGGCTGCTACTCGATTTACGAAACTGGTTCGCTATGGAAATGATTCGTGAATGGTTCAGCTGATTCTCTACCTTCCTGCTTCACTTTAACATAAATAGAGCATTCAGGAACCCACAATTAACAACGATACCAATTCTAGTGGCTAGCAAATTATCAACTGACTCTGTCAGCTAGCAAAGAACAACAGAGTATCACAACATATCAATCTACTTCAAAATTTCATCGATTCTCACATAATCCAAACTCCCTCCTCACAGTACCACCAACAGGAATCTCAAAATTAACTCAGTTTCAACTTCGAAAAATTTCAATTTAACCCCAAACAATTCACTTACTGTCCATAACTCTCAACTCATTCAAAATTCATCACCATAATTAAATCAAACTCATGAACAAACGCAGAGAACTTTGGAAATTTTTAATAGTTTAAGAAATCAACAATCACACACCTCATTCCAGGCTTAAGGACCTGATTAATAGGTGGTGTGAGTGGTTTCCAGATGACCTGAGTCACGATTCTCCCCTATTGCTGCTAGTCACAGATCTCCTCTACTCAGAATGCTTATGCTCGAGTTCTACTGCTCGAATTCTCTACTCATTCTCATTTTGCTCACTATTAGGCCTTCCTCTTCTGGTTTCAATCTGTGCACATAGTGGTGGAAGATTGAGGAAGACAGGTGTGAGGCCAAGCAAGAAGAAGGAGCTCAGTTTGTGTTTTATTTTTACCTGGTGTCGTGATTTAGCTAAGGGTAGATGCCTTGCTCTTTACTTTTATCCTTTTTGTCCTACTAACCCAAAGTCACAAGTTTCCTAGGCACAAAAATCAAGCCCACAAGTAATAGTATCTTCTAGCCCGATCGATTCCACAAATCTTGAGTGGCTTAACACTCCATTATTTACTAATGTTACACAGTCACATAATAAGTCATGAAAATTCAGAACTAACTTTTATAAAATCATTCGCTCTGATACATACAAATATAACCTAATTTTAGCTAATATAATAAAACATAGCTAATAAAATTATTAATCTGAACTGTTAGTCCAACATTAAAAATCTTTAGCTATTACACCTAGGATAGCCTTTCTTGTATAGTTATCCAGGGTAGATGTGTCTTTCTCACACTCATCATCTTAGAGCTTTAAGAAGATGAATGCAGGAAGTAATAAAAGCACAAGGGATGAAATGAAGAAAGGCTTAGCCAGGGTGCAAAAAAGGTTCCTAAGTGCATGCTATTTATAAGCAAAGGCAAGGGAAGAAAAACAAGAGAAGGCCAAAAGGGAACCTGGTAAATGCATGCATATACTACACATGCATTAATCCAAGTGAAAGGAAATAAGAAGAAAACAGGCCAAAGGAAGGCGAGACCTAATAGGTTACCTTATGCAAAATGCAAATACTACATATACATGAATCTAATTGCAAGGAAACAATAGAAAAATAAGGAGAAGAGGCCAAAAACAGGGGGGCCCGACTGGGATTCGCCACTTCTTATAAGGCACACATGCATGAATAAAAGCATAAAACAATCACAAGAAAGCAAAAGAGGTAAAGCCAAAAACAAGGAACCTAGCCAGGATCCACCTTTACATGTATGCATAGACTCATTCATAGACCTAAACCCACCACACCTACACTACACTACATCAGTTTCATACTTAAAAATCAAACTATGGCATAAACATGCACATCCTCCATGTACGCATTGTACTCGTCTGTTTCAAATGCCTCCACCACCGCTAAACTTTTCTTCACATCCCGAATTGCAATAACTAGAATTATCTACAAAATTGAATATCACACATATGAAACTGATTCTTCACACCATTGGTTTCAAACGCTCACTCGCTTGAAAGCGTCCCCACCTCGTTATCCTTTATGTTACGAACCATAACCCTCACATTATAATTCTTGCCTTTAAAGAAGTTCACCTAACTACTCAGTCCTAGCACCCTCTCCCCATCTGTAAAGGCATATATACTGTTGTATTCATAAAATCACACCTATATTATACAACAATTATCATTAGATTAAAAAAAAAAACCCCCCCATCTCATGCAAATGTGTAACATCACTTCTTTCCCATAAGTTCATATCATACCTACAACATCATTGCAAACCCATTTATTTGCATGTTCTTCATTGTCATAGTCTTCTCCTTACTTTCCTCCATAGCCTCCACCAAAAACTCCTACACTGCCTCTGACTAATTATATTTCCCTACTCTGTCCATATCCTCCACCACAGAAATCAGATCCCATGTCACACCCCCAGCACACCGAGGGAAGAACAACCCACTCACAACCAACACAATGTATAATTTCCTGAACAAACCATCCATCTGCACTCTATTATGTATCCTGCACAGTTCAAGAAAGACCGATACATAGTCCTTGAAAATGTGCATGTCCTTGTGTTATGTCCTTCGCCTTTGCCTCTCCTGAGACACACACTCCTCCATTGCTTTCTTCAACACCTCTTTCACCTCACTAGTGCCCTCACTCCTCTTGAACACAACACGCTTCCTAGTGGCTGAGAGCCCCATCAGTAAAGCCACATTAAAATATAAGAATGGTACCTCTCTCCACCCTTACTTGAAGTACTTCCTTTTTGGGTTTCATGCTTCTATAAGGGCCTACGCCATGTTTCGGTCCACGACAAAAGTCTTGTACTCTAACATCGAACTCCATATAGTTTCCCTCATAGATTCCTTCTGGATGTCCGATAACTGATCATTGAGTGCAAATACTGTGTTGAGTGCATAACGAAGCCTAATTACAACATCAACTCCTCCCACTGTCTGTTCTCTACCACTTTCTTCTGCTTCATCATTCCTACTACTCCTCCAAACTTCCTCTACTTTCCCCTTAACTTCTGCCCCCTTCCCACGCCCCGCCACTTGCTTCCCCCCCTCTCTCCACAGCTTTCTCATTGCATGTTTTCCTTGTATCGTTGCACACCCGCTGCTCTACACAACCAGCATTTCGAGCGCATCTCCCCCTTTAGGTGCTCGCTCTTGCTAGTCGCAACCTCCTTATCTCGAGGTGACTCTAAACTACTGTGCGCACTTCCCCCTTCTTCACTGTGATAATCAAGATCATTTTCTTGGCTTGTCCTCCCTAATGTCTCTGGAGTCACAGGTGATCATAGTCTTTTCCGCCCATTTAGCAACTCCATTTCAGATACTTGCAAAGCACACAACAATTGAAGCGATTACATAAGTCTCATAATGTACTTCTCATGACCTTCACCTTCTCTGACCCCACACTTAGTTCTTGTATGAAAGAATTTTCCCAAAACACTACATCCATTGGTTTACTTCAAAAGTATATGAGGTTTACCATGGTCATCAGACACTGAAACGAAGGTAACATTATAATTCACACCTTCATTCCCATTGAACCCTATTATCCATCTGAAAAGTGTTGCTACATAAAAAGCATTCATTTCTTTACCATACCATATATTTATATCTACCATGCTAAATATAGAGTGCAATTCAGGTTTACTCTTTAATCACTAACAGTTACATCGTTCAACAACCAACATTCAATACTGGTAGTTAATGATAGTTCAATTGTCAGTCCTTAATGTACCATTCTTTTCTTAAAGAAAATAGGTTGCCGCAAACAAAGCTACCATTTGGTTACCACACAAATAACTAATACCATGGTCTCCAATACTACAACTTAGGTTTACTTTTACATGACTAAGCTTTAATACCTTCAATGGCCAATGTTCAATGGTTCTACTCAATGACACAAAAATTAGCTGTAACAACTACACCTACATCTTTTTCAAGGTAATAGGTTGCATACACTACGCCTCCAACAGTTTCCCTAAGTGCTCCAACATGTCTACCATGGTGTACAAAGGTTTTCATTTACATTATCAATTCAATAAGTAATAGTTACTACGTTGATTCCAGATGACTCAATTGTTCTACAAATTAACTTCAATTCTGAATACATGCTCCAATTACAATTCCATCTACCTAAATAGACGATCTAGTTCACATGGGTATCCACATGTGCCTACCTAGGTCAATAGCCACCTCTGCCCTACAAAACCTTCGAATTCACATGGCATGCGAAGTCAACTAAAGTCAACTTCACATAAATTTGAGCAATTCCAACTTCACCATTATGCACCCACTTTCATAACATCTCCACCAAAACGATTGAATAACAAATTCCACAACATTCACTACATTTAGGAAATTTGAACAACTCACCTCAAATTAAACTTGAATGGCCCCTCGTACTGCGTCGTTCAGGTGTTCTTGGTATTGTTTCGATCTCCTCAACTCTTGATACAGTCTTTAACTCCACTCTTCTTCTTCTTCTACCCTTACCTTCCGCTGTCACTTTCTTTTTCTATTGCTGCCTTCTCTCTCTATAAACTTCCAAGATTATGCTAGTTGACACTGTCATGTTCAACCTTGCTACTGTTGCCTTTTTCCTTCAATCTCTCTCCTTCGATTTTACGTTCTCTCTCTACAATTGTAATGAAGACCTTTACTGTGTGCTAAGTGCTCTCATAACTACTTTCTCCAACTGCAAACCTGTTCACATCCATCCTCCCACTAACTGCTAAAACAGTGTCATTAAGAACATTTTGGTAATTGCACTTCGTTTTGTGTTTCCCCTCACTTGCCTTTCCCTTTAAAATCAACACCCATTTGTTGAAAAAAATAGCCATTTTTACGGCTTGTTAATGCATGACCCACCTATAAATTGCCCATTTCTTCACTTTCTTTGGTTTTTTTTTGTTTTGCTAGTTTTTCCTTTTTTTT
>NCQT01010354.1:0-12296 GCA_002740465.1 Stenocereus thurberi | reverse complement strand
TGCATACTATAATCTAATTCTTACTTTGTTTCAGTAATGACCTAATGAAACTAAATAGCATACACAACATCAACCAAAACAACATAGTAGAACCATGAATGCAAGATAACACAAGTGGCAAGCCTCCTTTTGTTACACTCTCTCTCTTTAGGTGTACTTTCAACTTTTCCTATTAGTTTGAGTAGTATCAAATCTGCAAGCTTCTTTGTTGCGGTTGTTACATAAAAAGCTAAAATCACACATGTACCATTCAACACATAACACTTAGCTCATAATAGATTTTCAAAAGCGGAATAGTAAAAGCTAAGCAGAAATAATTTCATAACTAACAAAATACCTGTCAAGCTATATTAGCAAATTAAGATCGAGAAAAACCAAACGAACCTGGTACTTTAGAAGGATTAGCATCATCTTCTCTAGCTTATGAACTTTCTGTTTAGTTTCCTTATGTCCTGCTTGATTTTGATTCTTTTAGCTCGCTCTTCCTCCAAAGCACATTTTTTAGTACGAGAACGAAGAACTTTGATGCCCATACCAAAGGTCTTTGCGTAACCATTTTTATCTTCTCCCACAACCTTTTTAAAAATGTCATCTCCAGTAGCAGCATCACATATGTCATCCTCAAATTGAGACAACTCAAACTCAATTGCTTCCTACCAAGTTGTCACAACCAAAAAATGAAGAACATCATATAAACATATGATCACATCAACACCACAAGATATTTTAGTGAGAAAAGCACTTGAAAAACTTAAAAAGGAATCAGAATGTGGAAATAATATTTTGCTCACCTTTGTCGCAACAGAAGCACCATCAAGCTTTGAACCCTTCTTTGGTTCATGGGTTTGAAACCATATTTGAACCCTATCTAACTTATTGCCTTTATCCTAAATAACGTGCATAATACAAAGTAAGATAAGCTAACTAGGTAAAGATGTAGTTCGTAAAGATATTGTTCGCTAAATTTAATTTTATAATACCTCTTCTTCTGCATGTATACATGCAAAACTCTTCGTTCCCACATAGTGAGGTAATTTTGAGTTTTCAATGCCTCTTTTACCCCTTTCCTAATATGAGACCAAATAAAATAAACGGGCGCTCTTTCAAACGAGTTTAAGAATTATGCTTCAAAATAATAAAAATTAAATACTTACCTAGCCTTTCCAAGATTCCCATAACTATACTAAATTTTCCCATATTTCTAGAGGCATATGTTCTTGCCTCTTGCCTATGTGGTTCGAATCTTGCACATGCTACCAGTTTTGACGCAAAGTCATGTACAGAGTCAAACCACATAGGGTTTCTGGGTTTTTAAAACTCCACTCAAAAGGTTGCGTTGCATACTCCAGGAATGGGCAATGAGCAACAAAAGTATAAATTTGTCACTATGCAGTTGAAATACAAAGTGTAGAGGCTCAGAGACGAAGATTTGCTGCACTTTCTCACTGTGGAGGATTGTTAGCATGCAACAAACCATTTTTAACGTGCATTAAGAGACAGGCATAAGAATATTTGCACAAATACTTTCAGTGGTGATTTGAACTGGTAAATCCTAATGGCATAATCTAATTGGTAACAACCATAACGGTAGGTTTTCATGGACCAAAATATAAGCGGGGGATGTAAGTCATAACATAGAATCCAAAAAACACCTAGTTTATTATTTAGCAACTCCTAACGACATATGTAATTGGTAAAAATTTACAAAGTTAATTATTGATGTTAAGTTCAATGTTATGTAGATCAACTTTTGCTCCTCTCCACTAGTTATGTCATAAGTTTCATGTAAGAGAACAATAACGTAAATATTGATTTATGTAAGCATACAATTTAAGTTTAAGGCTTACTTGAAGGGGCTTCTTCAGTTGCACGACTATGAGAGGAATGAGATTGCCTTGGATTGCTCCGTGACACTGGACAACATTACGAAAAGATTACCAATATATACGTGTAAATTATGTAAGCCAATGTCCATGTGTCAATATTGTACACTTACTTAGCTTAGATGTTACGTTAAGACCTCTTGCAAGAATTGTACTAGCATGAGAAGTATTATTGTTCTCAATAACCATGTGTTGTCCTTGTAAGCCTTTCCCTAAAACAAAAGGAGGTATTGTCTTAGCTTTTACTACAACATATACCCTCATCTACGCTAAGTGAAGTTTACTAATAAATAAGGTTTTTATCATTGTGAACTTATTAGCTTGAGGCTGATCAGAGGTGGTTTTTCTCAGAGAATAAAGAGCAACGAACAGATGAGCCCCCAAATGTTGTGCCAAGATCTAAAGCAGTGGATAAAATTGTTTGCTTCAACTTGGGACTCCTTCTTACATTAGAATTAGGATTTCTTCCCATTTGAAGTTAGAAAGTTCTGTATCAATATAAACATAGAACTTGTTAAAATAAATAATCTGAATTTAATTAATATACACATGCATCTATTTATACATATATAGCCTACCGTTAGTCGACTTCCTGGGATCATCATCTTCGTACCGGTGAGTTTTCCTGTAAAAGCCATGTAAAACCTAATGCAAGTCTAATTAGTGTTTGTTTAATTATGTAAAAGTATCAACATCACAATGAAATCACAAATGCTCCTATGAGAAGAAAAAATAACCAAAGAATGTTGAAACATATAAATTATTAAAAATGCCTTTTCACACAATTCAAAATGTCTATTAGCATCATAAGTATATGTGTAACTAACAATGTATACTTTTTAGAGTCGAAATCATATCATGTTTCATCTTCTTCCTCACCTTCACTGTGATCTGAATTCGCCACCTCAACATCATTGTCTTCTCCATCTACATTAGCAAAAGATTCATCGAATGTGACTCCGGGAATGTCATCTCTAACATCACGGATGTCATCTCCATATACCATAGTTGAGTTACGTGCTTCCAAGAGATCCACCTCTGCAACACTTTAGTCTTTCATTTCAAACAGATTCTTTGGTTTAGTAACAATTACTACATGCCAGTGCTTATCTTTAGATTATGGAATGTAGAACACTTGCACTGCTTGAGATGCGAGGACAAAAGGCTCACTTGTTTGCCGACGTGCTTTTAACTCAATAAGGGTAAATCCATACTCATCTCATTTAACACCATGAATTGGATCATTGAAATAACAGAACACTTCTTCCTTGAGCAGAAATCAATTGGATTATCTCATTTAGAATGCCATAGCAAGCCGTGTCTCCTGCGTCTGTGATTGAATTCACAAGAACACTAGAATTTTGAGTCATACTCCTTGTATCAATCCTTTTAACACGCCATCTGTGCCCATCACAAATGACCCTAGTCATTCTTTTTATCCAACAGTCGGGTCTATTAGCCAAATTTCTCAAGTCATCTACAACATTATGACCCATAGGAAGATGTCTAGAAACCTGAAAATTACATGGTTTCAGTAGTCAAATTTTAAATACATACATATACATATTACATATTAATTTTTATAAGACACTTACATTCCATTCAAACCAATGTTGAAACCTTATTTTATGAATCTCATCAATGTTTGCATTGGTATTTTGGTGTTCATTTCCAATAATCTCATAGTGCTCTCTAAAAGGGTAACACCAAAACAAAACATGTAAAATAATGCATATAGTTCAACAGCCAAGATGCCACTCCGGCTACCCATCAACTTATAATTGACTTCTGTATCTCTTGTCACTACTGTTTGACCTGATGAATGATGGCCTTGTGACTTAAAGTATGATATGAAGTCGAAGCTTTATGATGTTACTTTAATGTCTTTTTAAACGTCCAAGATATATATGGTTTAACAGAAGCATGTGAGTAAAGTAGTTTAACTAAGGTGAAATATCATAAGTGTCTAAGGAAAAATCTATCCCTCTTCACTATATTATGCCGGGCGATTATATTGTGTATATAATCATATGATATATTATAACGTCTTAACCTCTCCCGAATTGCGAGCACTTATCAGGAACGATTTCAAGGATTATCGACTGGCTTCGCAAATCACCACAAGTCTTTTAAGATTTCTCCATAGCAAGCTCACTTAACTGCGGAGTTCTTATGAGTGGGATCCCTGAGAAAGGTGCACCTTTGATGATATAAATAGTCACTCTAAATCCTTTTAAACCACACTCGGGGTGTTACAACCACCTCCACTTGAATCGCACAACGTCCTCGTTGTGCCTCATTAACCGATCGACTTATAAGTCCCTCATAACTGGCAGCCCATCCCAGTATCTTTGTCCTGCTAGATGACTGCCAAGGGCTCTCTTATCCATTGGAGCAACATAGGGTCGTGGTCGACTTTGATACCATTTGTAACATCCTAACCCCCCCGGGTCGCAAGCAGTTACCACGAATGACTTCAAGGATTGTTGACTGGACTCACAAATCACCATAAGTCTTTTTGACAAGCTTTATCCTCACTCACACGCTGCTAAGAAACTTCCCAGTAGATCACCCATCAAAAGATTTATCCACAGTAAGCACGCTTAACTGTGGAGTTCTTATAAGCGGGCTCTCCGAAAAGGGAGGTGCACTTTTGATGATATAAGTATTCACTCCAAATCCTTTTAAGCCACAGTCAGAGTGTTACATATATTGTATCGCATAGAGTGACTAGGTATGCGCTATCGGTGATATTTAATGAAAGTGTTACATTAGTTAGACACTGACTTAATATAACACTATTAGTTCTTTTCCAGTCGTATGCCCTATTTCTGCCGTGAAGCATGAAGAGTTGTGACTCATAAAGAGATTTTTGATTTGGGACGTACTAGGAAGTTGATGGCCAACCCTAATTTATTAGGGTTAAATGGTCACTTATGCCACCTAAGCAGTGGCGGTTTAAAATGACCTCAACTTACAAAAAAAGGCTTTAGGGGTCTAATTATTCATTGGGCTTATCAACCAAAGTAGAGGACAACCACCTCTCTTCCTCCCTCATGACCGCATCACCATCACCTGAGGTTCAAGATTAGGATGTGACATTCAAAGCGACTCTGGTAGTGGCCTCTCATTTTTTATTGCATCTCATGTGCGAATTCTTGCGGCTAAACTCTACGCTTTTGTGCTCTAAAGGTTAGGCCTTTAATCTAACTTACCCATGACAATATCAAAATCTGAATTGGAAAGATTGAGGTCAATACTTAAAATTTAAAAGATGCATATTTGAAATATGAACAATGGAAAACAAAGATTAATAAGTGATTAACCCTAAAGGTTCTATTTCTAAGGTCCTCAAAACATAGCTGCTACTGCCCTTTCATACTGTTGCCAAGTTAGTTCCTTATTCTACTCAAATTACTTACTATTGGTTTGATAATAAATGGTGGTCATTGTTGTGAAATTCGCAAGCATATCGTTTTTATCAACGTAGTACTTGGGTGTCGGTCCTCAGGGATGGGATTAAAATTTTGGTAGCTTTGACTGGAATAAATCAAACTAATTAGGCTCATAAGATGCGAAAAGAAATTTAGGCCACAACCTGCACTCACTCAATGCCAACAACCCTCATTCTAGGCAAATTATGCGAAGCAAATTTGAGCCTGAATAACTAGAAAGTAATAAAAAACTGAACGACTAGAATAGAAGTTTAGTTCAACCTCTTAGCCTTTAAATTTGTTCAACCCTGACCCCGAACGAAAACCCAAATTTGGGCACATAATTGAAACAACAAGTGAGAACAATCAACACCAATAACCTAGCAAAGTCACTAAACTCAACCTAAGCTTCTTCAATGGCTTAGAATTGTGCATTAAACCAGCTGAACAAACGCAAATTCGTGTATACATTTGGACCGCAATACGGCTAGAACATAACCCATAAATTTGATCTATAACTTGTATATTTCTACACTAGATATTGAATTTTGTGCTTTAATTAAATGGAAACAAAATTTGAGAATCTAGTGACTAAATCTGAAATTAGAAGCCAAAAGCAAAGGAGAGAAAATAATTAGAAAAAAATAAATAAAATCTAATCAATGCTTTGCTATCCCCCAAATGAACTCAAAGATCTCCAATTTTGCAGTCGAAATTCATAACCTTTTAACAACCCTATTACTTCTTGAATTAATCTCCAACCTCGTTAGTCCCATAACCGCTATAACCAATTGATGAGAAAGGAAGAAAGGTAATGGTCTGCTTCACGATGAAGATTGGAGGACTTGACGGGTGATTTAACAAGAACTAAGAAGGAATGTGACTAAGGAGAAGCTAAATGTGGGAAATCGTAGACTCTTCTAGACAGGAAGATAAAACAGGGGAAGCGACTGGTCTTGGGTTTTCTTACCTCAAAGACGAGAGAGAAGACGAAGTGAAGAGGGAGGAAGCATATACAGTACGTGTGATTACTAAAGTGAAGAAAGAGGGGGGAACAGACTAGCGTGAACTGGGCTGCAGAGCCTAAGCTAACAGGCACAATCATAAAGGCATGGAGAAGGGGAAGGAAGGACTCTAGTGAGGCGTAGATGGGCCGTGAGCTAGCTAAGCCTAGCCTGCGAAAGAGAGAAGGGGGAGGGAGCTATCTGGAGGCGAGGGAATGGGCCGTGAAAAGTTGAAAACACAAGCCCAAAGAGAGCTGAGGGCACAAGGAAGGTGGCGGACTAGGCTTAAGTGAAGTTGGGCTTGCCTTTCTTCTCTTCTTTTTTCCTTTATTCTAATACCAAGCAATTTGAGAATCTTATTCACCCTTTTTTTTTCAAATTTTCCATATTCCTACAATAAACAAAAACATATTAAAATCCTAATTTAATAATTTATTTTGAGCAAATACTAGATAATAAAAGAGTATAAAATAACATAACTTCATGTTGAAGAATACCCCCACACATAAATTTTGCTCGTTCTTGAGTAAAATAAAGCTAAAAATCCTAGAAAAAGAAAATAAAATCCTGACTCACTTTCATAGAAATCACGATTCTACTGAGCGTGTGCAATAAGTCACTTAAACCCCTATGTTAACCCTAGTAGATGAGGAAAGTTTTTGAGGGTTTGCAGAAGATACACTGACAAAATCTATGGAAAGCAAAGAAGATAGAAAATCAAAAATCTTTTTGGGTTCTTGAAAAACTCATACATACAGCTGTAACCTAAGCATTAGGTCACATATAAACACAATGTATGCAGCAAGAAGTTTTTAGTCCGCACTAATGATATCTGTATGCAATCTTTTGCCCCACTTGAGAATTACGTATAAGCCCGATTGGTAGAACTTCACTTTTAGGGATATGTAGAACACTACCGTTCGTGCGCCTAGAATATGACAAGGGTCACTCAATTCATCCTCCATTCAAACAAACTATCATAGGCTAGCTTAAATTCTCAGCTCTCCACTACTAAAATGTAATAGGTAAGATGATAATCAAGAGGGCTTTAGAAGAGTTCCAATAGGGCTAAGGGTTGAGGGTAGGATAGGAACCAATGATTTGGAAAATGAGGAGCTAAGTGACTTAAGGTGATAATCAAGAGGGCTGTAGAAGGGTTGTAATAGGTCTATGACTTAAGAACAACCAACACTTACAACAGCTTTACCCCACATTCCCTTCAAACAAAATAAGATCACACCCACAAAGCTGAACCATTGGAAATGAGTCTATATAATGACCACATTCATGCCAACCACTCTTGTTCTCAACTCTTTTTGATTTTTTTTGGAGATTTTTTAACTTTTTTCCGGATCCTTTTCCTTGGAAACTCTTTTCAATTTTTTTCTTTTGTTCGTTTTTTTTTAAAGAAAATGAATGAATAGCATGTATAAAAATAACAACTTAATTACAAATGGTCATAGTGATACATCCATCACATAACCAAAATCAGCCACAATTACATAAAATTCCTAAATGTTACCCATGAAAAATTGAAGTGTTGCTCCACTAGTCTTGGCTCAGGTGTAGGAAATATATTTAGGCCAAGGGTTGAAATGAAGGGTTCACAACAAAACGGCCCGGGCTTAATGGGCTAGCAAAGGGGTAAATAGTCAAGGTGGCAATTTGGTTATGTAGTTCACAAAGCAAAGAATGCCTCTATTATATTATCATAATGCACATGCTAAATGTTATTTCAAAGATAATCAAAGCAAGTTCTAGTGATGTAATCATGGTAGAGTTACATTTGAAAGAAAATGAGAGATTAAAATGATAAATTAGTCTTTAAGGCTCAAAATCACACGAGTTATCTATCAAAATTAAGCTTACATCCGAGAAATGTCAGGGTCAGGACCGTAGACAAACATTGCACTTTGGACCAAGTTCTATCATACATATTGTCTCTATACACAACCTAAGACTAAGGCAGAAGACAGCATAGTCAATTAGAATAGCACATATATTCCAAAAACAAAACAAAAAATCTTTTTGGATTTTCATAAATTTTCATTTTTTTAATTCCATTGTTTTCATCTTTTTTTTTTTTCAAAATGTAGTTTCCCGACCCCCACCTAAATCAGATAATGTCCTCATTGGAAATGGAAGAAAACATGGAACACAATCAAAAAGAAAAATAAATATACAAAAAGAAAAATAAAACTCAAAAACAAAAAGGACAGGACTTTAGTTATCAAACTCACAAACGTATATACACAAGATAAATGAAGTGAAAAGCTTTGAAATATACAAAAAGAAAAGAAAAGAAAAATAGGAAAAAGAGAAAGAAAGCAAAGAAATCTCAACCAAACCAGTTCAGGTGCTTAGTACAGTCGAGCTATCTTAGAAGCACATCATCATTAGAACTCGACTCGAGGAGTGTCAGACACTCGACATCCTTTGTGCTCAGCAGCTCCAGAAACTGTGTCAACATCTGACCATTTACCTTAAACTTGGCACTACTCTCGAGGTCCTGTATTTCGACTGCACCATAGGGAAAAACATCTAAAACAATATAGAGACCCATCCATTGGGACCTCAATTTCCCTATAAATAAAGCTTATAGTCATGTAAGAATGCTGTCATTCTTGGGGCAAACTCTTTCCTAAGAATATGTCTATCATGAAATAACTTAGCCCTCTCTTTGTAAGATCGAGTACTATCATAAGCTTTAGCTCTTTATCTCTTTAGGCTCACTTAGTTGCAGTCTCCTCTCATCACCTGCCTTAGTTAAGTCATAGTTCAACATCATAATAGCCCACCGAACCTTGTGCTCCATCTCGATAAGAAGATGACAAGGCTTACCATAAGTAACCCTATAAGGTGACATACCTAAAAGAGTTTTGAAATCCGTCCTATAAGCCCAAATAGCATTTACAAGCTTATTGGCCCAATCCTTTCTATTTCTGCTCATTGTCATTTCCAGAATTTGCTTAATTTTACTAATGGACAATTGAACCTGGCCACTGGTTTAGGAATGATGTAGGGTAGCAAGTTTGCGAACTATAGAGTACCTCCTCAATAAGTCATCAAATGACCTATTAGTACAGTTGGTGCCCTGATCACTAATGATATCTTAGGGTATGCCAAATATAGCAAAAACGTTCTCCCTGAGGAACCTTGCATCCGCCTTTGCATCATTGGTCCTCATAGGGATGGCCTCTACCTATTTAGAAACATAGTCCACAGCTAATAAAATGTACTATTCCGAAAAGAAGACGGAAATGGTTTCATGAAATCTATACCCCAAACATCGAAAATGTCCACCACAGTGATGGGATTAAGTGGCATCATATCTCTCCTACTAATCCTACCCAACTATTGGCACCTACGGTAACTCTTACAATATTCAAAAGCATCCCTAAATAAGGTATGCCAATGGAAACCACATTAAACAACTTTGGTTGCTATATTTCTCCCACTAAAATGCCCCCCATATGCTTGGTCATGACAGAATGAAAAGAGACTCTTAACCTCATGATCGGGAATACACCTCCTAAAGACTTGGTTAGAGCAATATTTAAACAAGTAAGGGTCATCCCAAATAAAGAATTTCATAAGGAGAAAGCACTTGTCTCTGTTATCTTTAGTTCAACCCTCAAGGATCCCACTAGACACAAGGTACTTTGCAATGTCAGTTTACCAAGGGTCAGGGTCGACTGTATGCAGTTGCTCATCAGGGAATTATTCAGAAATACCAGAGTCATGTTCTCTATGATAGATATCCTAGACAAATGGACAGTAACAAGGTTCTCAAAACCTTTCTTATCCCCAAGTTCACAGTTAAATTCATGTAAAAACAAGATCCCTCTCATAAGTCTAGGCTTAGCATCCTTCTTAGAAAGGAGGTGCCTAAGAGGAGAGCAATCAGTATAGATAACCATATAAGATCCAATCAGGTAAGGTCTAAGCTTTTCAAAACCAAATATCATAGCCAAAAATTCTCTCTCACTGGCAGTATAACCCAATTGGCATCACTCAAAGTGTGACTAGCATAATAAATGACATCAAGCTTCTTATCAACACGTTGGCCTAAAACAGCCCCAACGGCATAGTTAGATATGTCACACATTAACTCAATAGCTCTCCCCAAATGCAAGGATGAAGAACTGGAGCATAGGTTAAGGCTTCTGATGTTGACTACCATAAGCGCACGGCTAGCTGTAGTACAGATAAAGATATCGGTCCTCAGGGACCAATGTAACTTATTGATTCTTGCCTGTCAGAATGTGCTAAGTCAAATTCTAATTCAAGGGGTTTTGATTTAACTATTTCTAATTCACTATTCTAAATCAATCAGAGAGAAATATGTCTAGGAATTCTTTTAGTTATGAAAGGATATTGGATCAAAACAACAATCATGTGCTTTTCTCTAATCGGTTAATCTTGAGGAATTGCAATCTATTCAAAAATTTGATCTATTCTTTCGAAATCAATCAAATTTTCCTAAATTAAGCAAAATCGTTCTTTCAAATTAATTTGCCTTAATTCAAGTTAAATATCTTCGATTACTCTCTGGTCCTCCTAATATGCAAATCTCTCTTTCGAGACAACTCCACATTAGGTTTAATCAAGCAGTCTAACAATCAAATGTCATCTTTCAGTTTTTCACTCGGTTGTTTGAAGTGAGCAAGAAAATTTTGGCCAAAAATCCATTCACAACAATATAATTACTTGATAAACAAAATCAAACTAATCATGAAAATAAGCACAATTCTATTAATTAAAATACAATCCAACCACACTTTTCACAAACCGCTAAATTCCTAGATAAAAGAAAACTACGCAGACATGATTAAGAAATAAACAAAACTAATGAACAATCCAGTGAAATTTGAGAGAAAGGGTTAACTGAGATGGCCTTCAACCAAAGGCTTTAAACTGCCTCGAAAATGAAAC
This sequence comes from Stenocereus thurberi, assembly GCA_002740465.1. Taxonomy (NCBI): domain Eukaryota; kingdom Viridiplantae; phylum Streptophyta; class Magnoliopsida; order Caryophyllales; family Cactaceae; genus Stenocereus; species Stenocereus thurberi. The sequence continues at coordinate 1,040 of NCQT01010354.1, read as the reverse complement.
ATGTACACTCAAGACTTCTCATCAAAACTAAAATCAAACTAGAAATCTTAAAAGAAACAACAAAATTTAAGAAGAAAACTATGCTAACTCTATGATTTTGGTTGTGCAAGGATGCCTTCCACTGCTGCAGAACGGGGCCTTTTATAGAGGAGCTCACTTAATCTCAGCCACACAACCAAAGGAAAATGAAGAGGCAGAAGTTACAGGCTCATCACAATCCATTGTAGGTACCGCAGTCCGACCGTGGTCTGGCTGGAACCAGCTTTCTGCTCTATTCTTGCTCCGCAGGTGTAACAACTTACGGGTGTCCATGGAGGAGGTCAAAATACATCTATTTATGATCAAACGCTGTGCAAAATGGCTTAAAATCCTGTAAAATACATCAAACAACTATACCTAAGCATAAATTGAGAATATGAGTATAAATAATAACATTAAGCACATAATTCTCCCAACAATTGACCCAAAATAGCCTTAAAATGATGTGTACATTAAGCACTTATCAAACTTCCTCATGCTTAAACTGTTGCTTGTCCTCAAGCAATGCTAAAACCAAAAATATACACAACCTCCATAGGATAGACATAGGTAACTTTCAAATGGAAAAACTGATCTAAAGGTAGCCCAAAAAGATGTAAAAATCATCGATAAATAGATTAGGGAATGAAATTTACGAAAACCTTTTTGATAAATCACAATGTCAAACTTGAACCAATCTTCCCGAATCGTTAAAGATAGTCATTCCAGTGTATGAAACAAGCAAGGCTAGCAAGGCCGGTAGAACCTCGCTAAAGTTATGTAGCTCTCATCACTGATGTGTTTATGGTATTCTCAGACTCAAATCTGCCATAAGCTTGATAAGACTTTCAAATTCGCCATTGCTAAAATGCAAACACACTAGACAATCATGAGAACTTTCATAGGGTTGTCATGGGGCTATAGGTAAAGGTAAGAGGGGAACAAATGATTTAAAAATGAGGAGCAAGAAGCCAAATACTATGGGCTAAGCAATTCTAATGCATCATACTACATCCTTCATG
>NCQT01010343.1:0-11266 GCA_002740465.1 Stenocereus thurberi | reverse complement strand
AAGAGTTAGAAGTCTTGAGGGAGAAGAAATCTAAGGAAGAAAGGAAGAACGAAACCCTAATTACTAACCCTAATTACACCCCTCCTTTCCTCCTTATATATATCAATCATCATCATCATCCCTGAGGACACATCACAGGCCACGACACCTCTATCACAACCTCACTCATCACCATCATCCTATCACCATCATCATCTTCTTAATCACCATCATAACTCACGGCAGCCTCATCCCATTATCACGGCTGTCATCTTCCCTCCTCATCACCTCCCATCTCACGCATGCCCTCTCACAGCGACCATCACTTCTTCATCTCCTCACCCCTCATCACCAACATCATCATTCATCGCCATCACGCCTAACCCACCATAATCAAGGCCACCTCCTCTTCACCTATAATCTCCCCACGTCAATAACCCTTTTTTTATTTTTATTTTGATATTTTTATTTTTTGTTTAGTTCATTATTAAACATGATTTATTTGGGTGAATTTGATAATTTTGATTTTAATATGAGTGGGTAATTTTTTTTGTGCTTAGTATAATCTTCTTGAAGCCATGCTAAATTTACTATTTTGAAACAAGTCTTATACTTTATTGCATAGTTGATTCATATTCATGATTCTACAGCGATTGGCATTTATCATTTATGATATTCGTATTAAATTAATTAGAATGTATGCTAGTTAGTTTAATACGATTTCGATTGATAGTTTAGAAGACTATAATACGTAAAAGTTATAGTCTTTTATGCTTAGGTATCACCCTAGTTAATCATGGATGACTCAAACCCATCTCTTTTAATTAGGTAATCGCTTTAGATCTTTGTTAAATCGATTTGTTGGTAAATTGGTTACAAAGTGTTAAATGATATTTTTCTAATTCTTAATGCTCTAGTTTGATTAAATTCTTGCACTGGTGTGAGGGTTATCAAAACTAGTAGGGTTTATATTAGGGCTGGACCTAATTAAACTAGAATCTAAGGATAAATAGGGAAGAACCGCTAGTGGATGTCTTCTACAGTTTAACTCATGAATGAATTTAACTTGTGTGTTAATGATAAATATTAATTTGTATGGTGGATTGAGATTATACTAAGCATCCTTCATAAATTTGACAACTTTTGATCATTATTTGTTGCTTAGAGTTAATTTGATTAGTTTGTTAATTTTTGTTCTATTTTTATTAGCTTCATTATAATTTCAATTGACCCCCCAAAGTATAGTCTTTTAGGAGTGTCTAGGTAATTTTAGATAGTTTTGATTTTGATTTTTAGAGTGGTTATAATTTTAGATTGATTTATATTCAATTTTAGTATTTAATTATTGGTTCGTTAGAAATTAGACTAAAAATCGCTATTTTTATTCTTTTTTGATTTTTATCAGTTCCTAGAGTTTATATAGTGTCCTAGTCTACCCGTATGTAATTTCATAATTTTTGGAAGTTATTTGATAATTTTTCAGAATTATTTTGAGAAATTGATAAGTGTAGGTTTTTAGGTTATTAATTCTGAAAATTTTGATTTTTAACCTTAATTTACGATTATTAGGTGTTGTTAAGTCCAAAAAATTATGTCCTAGAATTAGGGGAATTTTCTTGATTATTTTCATATTTATATTTATGCAGATTATTTTATTTCTAATTTCAAATTAATATTCTGCATTGATATTCTATGGTAATTTTCTAATTTGATTTTTCTGAAATTATTTGGATACAATTGAGGAGTTATAAGATTATATACCTGAAGAATAGTATTTTAGGTTACTGTTTGACATTTTTAATATTTCTTTTCTGATTATTATTTGCTATGTTGATTTTTAATTAGAATTTCAGTTACTATTCTGTTTTTATTTTTCTAGATTATTTAGGAAAGCTTTTTACTGTTTTCTGTCCAAAATATAATCCAAAATATTTAGGAGCATCATTGGGTGTTTTTCTAGATGTTTTTTCATTAGATTTTAATTATTTTAGAATTGCTAAGACTAGATTTAATAAATTAGATTAGTAAAATCATTTAGGATTAGGCTGGCCTTTTTAAAACAATCTTTCCTCGTGGATCGATCCATACTTCCCTATGTTATAAAAAGTATTTAACAACCAAAGTAGTGGTTAAATTTGTAGCTCCACGACAAGCTTTACAATATCTTAAAATACTCCAAGGACAAAGATGAGCATACTGTTTATTTGAGGACAGTGTTATAGACCTTGAGGGAGCATCAATTACATAGCAAATATAAGAAGCATGAGTACTGGTTAGAAGCAAATGTACTTTTGGAACATATGGTTCCAAAGGAAGAGATTAAGATTGAATTACGAAAGGTCAATGTAGTTACAAAGTGCTCAAGACCCACCAAAGCATTGAGATTAGAAACTGTTTGAGTTTAGTAGGGAATCATCGAGTTCAGGAAAGATTTGGCAAATATTGTGCTCCCTGACCAATTTGTTGAAGAAAACTATTAAGTTAGCAAGAAGTTAAACTGGTGGCTTATGCCNNNCAACAACTCAAGCCTTATGAGAAGAATTACCTATCTATGATATGGAGTTAGCAGCTGTAGTTTTTGCAGTGAAAATTTGGAGACATTACTTATATAGAGTACCATGCAAAATCAATACTGATCATCAAAGTTTGAAGTATATCTTCTCTCAAAAGAAGCTTAATCGATATGAAATATCAGTTATGACAGATCCAATGTCAATCAAGATAGAGGAATTTTGTGGTAGATGCCCTGAATAGGAAAGCACAACATATTTTGAACACTGTAGTGACTACTCAACTAAATCTTTTGAGAGGACTTAAGAACTTGGACATTCAATTAGTGTCGCACAGGAATGCGAATGTACAAATGCCGACACCTACCTTACAGTCCTCCTTAATGGAGGAAATTAGAGTGAATCAGCATGATGATCCTGAGCTCTAAAGACTAAAGCAAAATCTTGAGAAAAGGACTCAATTTCAATGGATTTTGTCATGGGATTCCCTCAGATATAGTGTATGACCGAGATTAGAGATTTCAAGCCTGTTATGGCAAACACTTCAAAGAGTCTTTAAACTGAGATTGAACTTTTACAGTTCTTATCATCTTGAAACAGATGGGCAAGCAGCTAAAAATATCAATGGATCAACTCTTCTAAGTTGGAGCCTGTAGTACTTTATGACCTACGACCAATATTTGCATTTGAAGAAAGTATGGAACTCCCAGCAGTCAACGTTGTGATAGCACCAGTAGAAAACCCTTCATTAAACATTAGGACAAAATGACGGTAGACATTGACAACAAATCATCTTATGGGTCATGAAAATCTTCTCTAGCATTTAATAAGGTGACACATGTTAGAAGATTCTTGAAAATATCCTATTAAAAGCGAGAGAAATGCTATGCTGATAAAAGAAGGAGATTCCTGGACTTTTATGTATATAACAAGGTTTTTTAGAAAGGCTCATCAATTAAGGGTGTAAGAAAGTTTCACCACACCAGTTCATTGAAAGGTTAAATTCCATAACTTATATACCAGATCTGCCTATATAACTCAAACATGTGCATAACATGTTCCGTGTTTCTTACCTTACAACTCAGGTAGTAAATTTCAAATTCTGACCATGCTATCATAATCAAATCTATTGCAATCATTGAGGGTCTTGTGTTTCCAGAACATCCAAGTCAGATATTGGATCACAGGATTAAACAGTTAAGTATCAAGCAGATACCTTAAATCAAATTGCCTTGGGCAAATCATACCTTTCCAAGAAGCTACTTGGAAAACTGAGCAAGAAGTGAAAGCCGAGTACTCTTATTTATTTGAAGTCACCTTACATGATAGTCAAAGTTCATAAGTTTCGAGGACGAAACTCTTTAAGGGGGGAAGGCTGTAATAGCCCGAACCTAAATCATGTTTATTTATTTAATTAAGTCATGTTATTCATTTTTCACATTCATTTATCTCATCTAGTTATCTCGGCTGGGAAAATTCATTTTGGGTCATACTTTGCAATTCAAGTTTCATTTACCAGAAAAAAAATCGGAGAAATTGATATTAGGCCTCGATAATTATGATTTAAAACATTAAATTATTTTTCATGATATCACATTTAATTTCGAGCTACAGAAAATTTAATCGCGTACGGTTTAATCTTCTTTTGGGCCCAAATTAAGCCCAATTTTGGCCCAACAGGTTCCTAACCCATTTGCTTATCTAATTGCCATCATTAAGCCTTAAGTATCATTAGTAAAAGCTGATTTCTTGTGCTTAATTTTCAGCCAAGTATTTATTTGCTTATGTTTCATTTGCACCAAGCAATTTTTCAATACACTTTCTCTCTCCTCTTCTTTCCTCCTTCTCTCTACCCCATGGCAGCAGCCCCCTGCCCTATTATGGTGTTCTCTGGCCACTTTTCGGCCACTCTTTGGCAAGGATTTCAATCCCCAACCACCTCCCTCCACTGGCTATCATCTTCCACCCTCAAAATCACCAAATATCATCTCCATCTCTACTTGTTTCAAGCCCAAAGTAAGTGACTACAATCTTGTTCTTTGGATTAATGGCTTTTGCTTCTTGTTTTGGTTGTTTTAATGATGGATCATGTTACTTTGATTGAATTAAGAGTTATCTTATGATGACGGAGTTGAAGTTGGATTATGCTAGGGTTAGGGTTACTTCTTAATCATGCAAGTTTAGGGTGTAATGATGGATTTTGGCATTGGTAATGAATATCAAGATATTTATGCTGATTCATGTAAGTTAGAGAGTGATTTTAGTGTGGTGGTCATGTGAAGAAAAGATTGCAAATATGTGGTTATTTTGCTGTCAACAGACTTGAAACAAGGGTCACTTTGAGAGAAAACTGATATTACTTGGCACATCCAAAATTCATGATTTTTGGTGTAGTGATAGCTTGATGAGTTAGATTTCAATAGGCTTTGAAATTACTCAATTTCGAGTTGTGTGGACAAAGTTATGGCCAATTTATTAAAGATTACGCAGAATACATTGAAACTGGAAATAGTTTTGAATAGTGGAATTTATGAAAAAACTGGTATTGATTGGCTCATTGAAAATTTATATTTTTGGTTTATGGATAGATCAATGAGTTAACTTTCACATTCCTTTTCAATCACCTTAATCCGAGTTCTGTGGAGAAAGCTATGGTCGTTTTTCAACGATTGTGCGGATTGAACTGAAATGGTGCACGTCTGTGTTTTACTGTAATTTTAGGGACTTTACTATGTGAATCATACTTTGTGTCTTAAATAAAAGTTTTAGTGGACATTAGGAGCTTTTCATATTGGGGTTTTACATCTTATTTGGAGGTTACGAGTGAAAGATATGGATTTTCTAATGCAGACCATCAATCGATAACATAAGTGAAGACAAAAATCGCGACATTTAGAAATATTTTTAGAAGTTTTATATAATTATGGGTATTGCAAGGAAATTACAAAGTGTGGTGAGTTCAACAAGTTTGATTATGTACAGAAGCTTACTTGGGTTGAAAACTGAGTTAAATAAGTATGAAAATACAATTTGGGAAGTAAGCAGAGTAATAACTCAAAATCAGTGTCCTTTGGACCAAGTTAGGGTGTTATATGAGCTTTTATGAACCTCACAGCACCCCTTATGGCATAAACCATTTGTCACCCATTTCAGAAGCATTAACTATTCTATTATCTATTTCAGAAGCGTCACACTTTCCATTATCCATTTCAAAATATCAGAACTCATATTTCAATTATATCAATTGAAATCTTTTATTAGCAGCTCAATCATTCCAATTAGTCTATTTGTATCAGTTTGTTGTATCAATAACCCAAACTAATTTAGTTTTTAAATCATTTTGTTGTAACTTGCTTTATATTGAATCATTGGAATTGTAGTAAATTATGTCAGTGAACATAGTTTACTAACTACATTTAGCTGTAATTACATTTCTTTATCAGAATCGGGGCCTAGTCTATTATTTTCCTTTGCGCATACATATTATCAAGTGAAATATCATTTTAAAGACTTCAGGTACGTTCATTGCTTGTATGTTTAGAAATCCACATGTATTTATTGAAATCGTAATGTTTTGGTAAGTACATCAATGAATTAGTTTAATAAGTGATTTATCACATAATTAGTGACCCCATCAGTTATCAGTTACAGGGCATTGCCCTTCAGTTACCCGCGCGGCTTCAGGCTAGGTCACCCGGTGGGCTTGGCAGGTGTACACCTATCCGTCGATCGTAACAGTATCAAGGGGTTCACTATCAGATGATAACTAGCAATGCAGTTTTACATCATCTCATTCACTGTTTTAACTTAAAATGAATTGTAAAGCGGCCCCAATCAGTGTTTCAATGATCATTTAACAATTCAGGAATGGATGTACTGAGTTTGGCTCACAGTTCGATATGCTTTTTATGTTTTGTTTTAGGCAAGTGCTCAGAGAATTGCCCTCATGCTAGCAAAGCAACGGAAGCGGATAAGTTGAGCAAGGAAATCTCAGCAGTAATACAGTATATGCATATTTTAAAGTTGTACTTTGAATTCCTCGGTGTATGAGGATGTGGATTGCATGGTGAATTATCTTACTATGGTTTATAAACCTTACATTGGTTAATGCTGGATTGTGAATGGATGATAGTGTGTGAATGTGTATAGCTGAGGTTATGCTTAACTATATTATTCCAGGGCACATACTTCAAGCCTTATCCTTTAGGACGGCGGTAACGCCCCTATCATTGGATTTATCATATTACAATTGAGTAATTTATTAAGGAGAATAAACAGTGGAACATGTTTAATTTGGGGCCGTTACATTCATGATGACGTGATACATGCCTGCCTTGTGTACAAATATGAGTTTTATGTGAATGTTAGCGCGCTTACCTAGTTAGGTGCGGCTTGAGTGAGCTGATTGGTTGGATGAAAGAACCATTCGTGAAGGTGTAGGCCGAGTGGCTCGTATTTTCATGGATAAGTTAAGTGTTAGCTCAATCAAAAGTTGTTTCACTTATATGCCTTGGTGATTTTAATTGAAAGTTTAAAGAACATATGATTTGAATTCGAATGATTGGAAAAGCCTTAACTCTAAGCTCATCTTTGCCCTTGAAGCACAATTTGCTCCTTGGGTCCCATAATGGAGTGAGCAGACGTACTCAAAGGTTGATGGAGTGAAAGCTAGAAGCAGTTAACCATCCTTTTATTAAAAACCAAGAGATTCGAAATAGATAAGCTATTTTTCACGCTTTGAAACTCAAGATTTTGAGATGCTAATGCCGTTTTGACTGTTGAGCCAAGTTTATCTTACACCGAAGGATAGCTTTCCATTAGTGATGATGAGGGAGTTTAGATTCACAAATACGCGCCCTTATGTGTATCAAATATTGCTTGTAAATGTGTATGTGCTAAGATGTGTATGTTGATAGAATCCTTCGTAATGGGCTAGGAAAGGAACGATGGGAAATTAGTTGCTGCGATTGATAATCCTACTAAATGCTAACTTACTATTGTGAATTTTGAATTGCCTGAGTAAAATTAAGGGATATTTTTGCATGCATGCTTAAAAAAGTAAATGCTTGTGGTAGGATCTCATTAAACATTACGTAAGTGTACCTACTGTTCCCCTTTTCTTGCCATTATTGCCTAAATCGTGCATTACTTGCATTCTATTATACGGATTGTTATTCGTGAATTGGTGATGATGTTTTGGCTCAAACGAACCCTAATACACCCAGAAAGCGAAAGGGAGGAAGAACCTAGCAGACTTTGGAATTGTACATAGTAAATAATCCCTACTACGGTAAGCGACTAACAGTAAGACTCCTATAATCACATGTAGGATAGATGTACTTCACAAGACCTCAACTGGTAGACCTCAACTGGTACCTATAAGACCATTAATGTCAACCTTACTCAAAACGAACATAGCCATAGCATTGCATACAGTCTGAAGCCTATAGAAGCTTGTATAGTTATTTAAGTTCGTTAATTATGACCAGTTATGTGTTTTATGAATGAGTTGTTGCACGTCTGGGAGTTGGCTTGACTTGAATCTAGTTTAGTATGTGACCATCGATGTGTTTGTGACAAATGCTAATAAAATGAGTTTTTATAATTGCTTGATTTGAATTTGAGTAAACCTGGGACTGTATTAGTTAAAGTGATATGATTTATATAGTTAGTTTGCCAATATGACTCTTGAATCATCATTTACAGCCCTTCAATACTATTTTCTCGTGTTGTAATGGGATTAGTTGAACCCAATGTATGTAATACGTGACTAGGGATAATAGAGCTGCATTTACATGAATCACGTCCATAAATATATGTATCTCATGTGTAAGAGAGTAGCATGGTCGAGCATTCAAGGTCATGTCGTCATGTATATGAATACTCACGTCTATTATGCGCGGTCATTAATACACTATAAGAATTAGGTCATGACTAGTTATGTGTTTTATGAATAAGTTGTTGCATTTCTTGATGTTTGCTTGACTTGAGTTGGTTTAGTATATGACTTGGTCGTTTAGATAATACAAGTTTTGTAATTCATAGCATGACATGACCACTGACTCATTATTTGCATTCTGTGACTTCTATGATTTTATATTATAGCTAAGTAACTGTATGCGCCCCGATTTGGAGCATGATGTGACGACCCTAGAAACCTACATTCACATATTCTTGCCTTTGTTTGTTTGATCAGAGTAGCGCAGCGAAAGCATGTAGGTCCATAAGCCATAGACCCATGACTCATCTAGGGGCATAACCATTCATTCGTATGAATCTATGACTTAGGAAACAATCAACTCCAAGTAGTGGCCTTAGGAAAAGCCTCCCCACCATCAAAGTCATCAACTTGCATTTCTACATTAGCACCTTTTCTCCAAGTTGTTCTTATCGACATGATTATGCTAGTTTATGCTATTCGTGATTCTTGATCTTTTATGCTTTGATGTTAACCCTATGTGATGTCACTATGATCTTGAATGCTACTTCAAGTTCTTTCATTGCCAATATAGCGTAACTGGTATCTCTGCTACCTTAGTGTAATGTGATAACCTTCTGGTAAATGATTTAACCTTAGATTGACCTAATATCTTCATGCTTTTGAATGAACCTGATTAAGTTAACTCCTTCATACGACTTTAGCATGCCCTGTCTAAATTGCCGTGAATGAAATGTTTAAAAGTTATTTGGAATTGATATAAAAGCATAGAAATGTCGGTCACATACGCTTCTGTTTTGTAATTGCTTACTATGTGGGTATTATACATTTTCATGTTGCTTGAGAATCCTAGACTTGAGAATACTAAATTACTAATACTATACAATGCTACGTGATGCTATTATGCTTAAATGATACTATGTGGTGCTATGTGACGTTCTTATTATTCTAATGTGTTATAGAAATATCTGAGTTAACCATTGTGATCCCAAAGGTGACCGAATTATTGGTTTAGAATGAGACTACTAGTATATTATCTTAGTTGTCACACCTCTAGATGCCTACTCATAGGTGCATATGCACGGAGTTGCCATCTACTATGCGAATTGAGTCTAGACATTCGATGGACTATGTTCATTTTTTGTAAAACAAGCCCAGTATGGTTTCCATGACAATTCAGTTGCCCCTTTTCAATGCGATTTTCCCTGGGTCTTAAATAGACTGAGTAGATGTTTGAAGATGATTGGCGAGAAGGAGACTGGATACCATAAGCCATTTTCTTTCGATTTAAAAGAAGTAGTGATTGCAAAATGAAACCTTTTGAAAACCTACCGTGTAGATCATAGTTGTGCACATACATTTTAGGAAACACCGAACTTATGTTTAGAATTTCGAGGACGAAATTCTTTGAAGGGGGAAGAATGTAAGACCCGTATTCTTTGTTTTTCGTCAAACTGAGTGTATTACCTTTTTACATTATAAAATCGTATTTTTAGTAACTATACTAATTAAATTATTATCGACATGCTTATGTGAACGATAATTTTATTAAAAAGAATTACTATTGTTATTATTGATTTTGAGATTAATTCGTGCTCTTTGTACCGATAGTTAATTTAGTCATTTCCCAAATACGATTAGGTTGTTTACCTTAGAATTAGTTTCGAGATTTATTAAATCGAACCTTGACGTATTTGGGATCGAACAATTGATGAAGGGTCGTATCATTGATTCGAGTTAGGATATGAGGTACGAGATTAGAAATTAGACCAGCGATGTTAGTTGATTGGGGAAGTAATACACAAAAAATTATATATATAAATAAAATAAGGGCCCGAAGGCCCTTACTTTCCCAGTGAGGGGCCATGGCAAGGGGGGTTTCCTTCAACCCAGCCCGCGAACCCTGACCTCGCACACCAGAGAGAGGGGGGAGGCGTTGGTGCCCCTCCCCGCAGGGGAATAGCTGGCCATCGCCGGTTTGCATGGGAGCCGCATGACTGAGGCCAGAAATAGAGATCGGGCGAGGGAGAGAGGGATCGTGAGTCAGGAAGAGAGATCGAGGCCACACCACCGACGCCAGGGGCTGTGACGGCCAGGCACCACCGGTGAGGTGTTTCCGGTGAGGGTCGACTTCGGCGACCACCGTAGCAGCGACAGAGACGCAACCGAGTGGGTTAGAAATCGGATTTGGGCAAGGTTGATTTGCATTGGTGGTTAAGCTTCAAAAATGGGACAAATTTTTGGGTTTTCAAGCATCCTAATCAACCCCAGAAGCCCTTAGAACAGGTCTGTAGCTTAGAATCGAGGTGGGTGTTTCTCGTCTGCTAAGTATTAGTAGTTTCGAAATTGTTTTAACCTTTAAGTTGCGTTGCATGTGAGTTTAGGATTAGTTATATCGATTGGGATTATACATGTTCTATTTTAGCTGAATTTAGTTTAAATCGATGCGTGTTAAGTTTAGTTAGTCTATGCCTGAAAGTGACTTCGAAATAACCTAACCATGGCTTGAATCGATATATGTTAGTTTAGTTAACTAACACTTGAAAAGTAGCTTCAAAATGAGTTATGCATGCTTAGAATCGATTCAAGTATATTTAGTTAATACATGCATGAAAAGTAGCTTTGAAATGACTTATGCATGTTTAGAATCGATATATGTATGCTTAGTTAATTCATGTTAATTTAATAACTTCAAAGTGAAATATGAATGTTTCGAATCGATATATTTACGCTTAGTTAATTCATGTTCATTTAATAACTTTGAAGTGAAATAAGAATGTTTGGAATCGATATACGTATGCTTAGTTAATTCATGTTCGTTTAATTACTTCGAAGTGAA
>NCQT01010276.1:3470-13694 GCA_002740465.1 Stenocereus thurberi | reverse complement strand
TATTAAGGTAATAAAATCTTCTTTAAGGACAAGAAGATAGCCACGACCTCCAATGCTAAAGTATTAAATGAGGTCAATGCAGTAAAGTCCTCCAGAACTCGCCGCTTTTATGGGGTCTTCACCGCCCACGGAATAGAGCACATAGAAGCCTAAAATAGTTTAAGTTAGATGCCCCTCAAGACCATAATAACCACACCCAATCTCCCTCAGAAGAATGGGTGAGAAGTATAACATCAATGCCTACTGCAACTATCACCTTGGGAAGGGCACTCAATAAACCAATCCATGGTATCAAAGCATGTCATGCAATATTTGGTAGACATTGGAGCTGTACCTATTCCAATATAGCTAAACCTAATAATCGAGCTAACTCTTTGGGTTTTGTACTCATGGTTTTCGCTTCATAAGAAGAAATTAACCCTTTATCCTTCATCGATGATGAGATCAATAGAACATTGGAAGTTGATCAAGAAAACACTTAGATAGCTCCCTTCACCCAAATTTAAATGACACGGGTGAAAAGGATGAAGAGGAGGAAATCTAACATATCACCTATAATAGGGCATGCTATAAACCCAACATTTGATTTAAGAAGAGGGACAACTGGGTCTGATCATACCTCAAGAAGTGTCAAAGGACTATATTCTGTCCATGATCAAATAGACAAAGTTGACATTACCATATGTTAAACTATCGAGAAGTACGTTTGAAGGCCCTAATGGGGTTAGACATCCTGGTACGGACCACCTCTGAAGAATTGGTCGGTTTTTGGTCACAACCGAGAATCGATCACAACTTTTGACAATATAAACCACCCGTCTAAAGGGTTAAAACAAAACACGGCTCTATATCACACTATAACTTGCAAAAAAAAATTTGCACCCATGACCTTAGTTGATAATCGATTAAGATATGGCCACTACGAGTGGCAAAGAAATTGAGTATAATGGAAGCGAACATGACTCGTTCAACCCTAGGCTTATGACCTCAGTAGTTAGAGGACTGTCTTGAAGACTATTGCCCTCAATATATTGGTTTGGGAAATAGAAAGAAATGTATCGTTTCAGGTCACAGACAACCAGGCTACCATCAACTTCCTGCTTGGTCACCGATGTTTGTATGATGTAAATGTTGTACCCTCTATCTTTTATCAAAAAATAAAGACGATAGTTAAAAGGGTTGTGATGACCATAGATGCTACTCCAATAATCACCATTATTAAAAAGAAAGCTCTTATGCTACAGGTTGAGTGTGATGACTATGATATAGAAATTTGGGCCTTTGTAGTCAATGAATGTGTCACATTGACTGAGAAGACGAAGTCCTATTTGACACCGATCTTTTCTATTATAAAAAGGTGAATCTTATGATAAGAAAATTAGAATACTTACCCATAACCCACCTAGGAAAACATTAGGAATACCCACTCCCCTTTCTGAGACAAGTCCTTAGGCTCATCATTTTGCCCTAGCTTCACCATAAGATTCCCGAGGAGAAGCACAAAAAGAGTTTAAGAGACAATGGGATCAATTCACATAATGTGCCCCCTTCCCTTCTAGCCCTTGATGGAACTTTCATAATTAAAGGAGAAAGTACATCCTACTATCATTCCCTAAAATAAAATACATTCACACACCTCAAGAAAGCCCTCATAGGATTTGGGATCTTTCATGATTACACACTTCTGCATGAAGAGATGCATTTTATAGAGGATACTTAGTCCATAATAGATTAGGCCTATGAGGTCATCCAAGTCTATTTGGCTTGTTATTCAGGGCAGAAAAAGAAACCATGAAGATCCAAGATGGGTGTTAGCAATGGTAGACCAAGACTTCGTTCCTACGAAGACGATCATTGACGTTGATGAAATGTGATGCAACAAAATGACATAGACCACCTAGAACAGGAAGAAAATGGTTAGGATGACCACTGAGAGGATAGAGTGCCTTATTACAAAGTGTAATAAAGACTTTAGTTTTTGAGACAAAACCCTTTTTCTTGTGCGGGTAAGAGTCTTCTCCTTTTTTCCATTCAAGTTCAGCTAAAACTAATGTACTTGTTAAAACTTTTAATAAAATGAGTCTTTCCAAGTGTTGTTCTTATGTTTGTACTAATAAAGAATTTAACTCCCCAAAATGCTTAATTAATAGTGAACAAAATCATAAAAAGACTGCTATCCTTAAAGAAAGAAAAATAACAAATGTTAGAACAAATAGAGAACCAAAGGAGCTCCTCTTAAGAAGGAGGAGCAATTTAATCACCTCCTAAAAGAATTTAAGGACGTTTTTACATGTCTTACAAAGATATGATCCAAATACACTAAGAATACACTCAACATAAAATTCAATTATATCCAAACAAGAAGTATGTCATGCAAAAACTTAGTCAAATGAAGCCTGATTGAGCTTTCAAAATAAAAGAGGATGTACAAAGCAATCAAATGTCAGCTTCCTAATGCTATCCAATTATCTTGAATGGGTAGCTAACATCATTACAGTGCCTAAGAAAGATAGACAGGTCTACATGCTTTTGAGAATTAAACAAGGCAAGTCTGAAGGGTGACTCTCCTTTACCCCAAATCAGCTATTAGTAAATAATGTGGTCGGACAATCTACTATCATCATTGATGATTATGTCAGATATAACCAAATTAAAATGGCTGAAGAGAATCAAGACAAAACTATTGCTTCAATGTGATGCCTTTCGGCCCGATAAATGCTGGGGCCACATATAAAAGAATGATCTAAACATTGCTGCTTGACCTGATCAGTAAGTTAAAGAGCTAGGAAGGGCATGTCCCTGCTCTTACAAATTCTTCAAAAGGCTATGAAAATATAAGGCGCACTTAAACATGCAGAAATGCACTTTAGAGGTTATTCTTGGAAAACTTTTAGGACACATAGTTAGCTCAACGGCAATCATGGTCGACCCACTGAAAATGAAGGCCATCACCAAAATGTCACCTCTTAAAATGGAAAAGCAAATATGCGGTTTACTCGGGCGTAAGCAATTCATTAGTTGTTTCATTTCAAAATTGATGATGACTTTTGAACCAATGCTTAATAAATGAAGAAAAACTTCACAGATCAAATGGGATTAGCCTTGCCAAAAGGCTTTTGATACAATAAAAGAATATCTGACAAACCCACCAATTTTACAACCGCCAAAAGATGATCTACCATTGTTCCTTTATTCAAAAACAACAAAAACAACAATGTGCACGGTGCTAACCTAAGACAGTGAAGAAAAGAAAATGTTATATATTACTTGGGCAAGAAATTCCTCGATTATAAAGCTTAATATACAAACAGAAAAGATGTGCCTAGCCCTTATATGGGCTGTAAAAAAAAAATTAAGACTACATGCACAATAACAAAGTGAAGGTCTTAGCCAAAGTGGATCTGTTGAAACATATTATGTATCTATCCATTCTACATAGAAGGATTTCACCATGGATGGTACTGCTATGTGAATTCCATTAAGAGTTCGAAGCCCATAAGTCCATAAAAGGAAGATAATGATGATCTTCCAAATGAAGATATCCTCTTAGTTAAAGATGAAACTTGGCAAATGTATTTTGACAGTGCATCTAACTAGAAGTGCAATGGACTTGGCATCCTAATTGTATTACCACAAAGATCACATATCTTGATCTCCACTATATTAGATTTTGGAATAACAAATGGTGTGGTCAAGTAAGGAATCCAAGTTACCTGAGCACTTCAAATTAATTGATGAACCACTATTTACCTCATTTTAGCTCCTATATGATCCCTGTTTCTCATTGTTTTTATGTCACATATAGATGAGAAAGGGTCAAATTTACTTTCTTTGATTCAATTGTGCTTATTAAGTTATTTATCCTCACTTTAGGAGAAATCTCTTGGTTTTCATAGAAATGATAGCTTTGGAACGAATTACAAGGAAGAATAGAGGTGTAAGAAGCCCTAGGAACTAAGAGAGAAGTAGTGGAAAAAGTTTCTACCGAACCCGAGATTTGGCATTGGTGCCCTGTGCCAGGTGGCATGGGCACCACTTGCCAAGAGTGGCACGACTATACCACTCCCCCATTTTCGCAAATAAACACTGCTTTTATGCTTCCCATTAGGGGTTCTTTCGGATGTTTTTAGGCAGAGGCGATTTAGGCTTCCTCTTCCTATTCTCAAACCCCATTAGGGGGGAATAAATTAGGGTAACTAGGTTAGATTAGAAGAATATTTTTGATTTAAACTTGTGGATTCGATCTTCAATTCAATCAAGCATAAGTTTTCTCCTCTCTTCCTCTCTCTATTTTGTACATTTATGTTCATATTTTCATTTATATGCTTTTGTGATGCTTAGTGATTATAGTTGTGATTTTGGATTCTGATTAGCCTTGTGATGGCTAACTGAAATTGTTTAGACCTTTACCCCCTCGTTTATGCTAGAATTTAGAGCTTTCTCTCATGCCCACTATGTGTTCGATGAAATGCTTGAAAGAGCTTTGATCCATATTTTGGGGCAATTCACTTATACTGAAAGGTGAGGTTGATTGTATAGTATGGGTAGAGTGAATAGCCAGGATTGGGACATGAAAATACTCTCGATCGCTATTTAGGTCAAGGGTTATCAATCATGTAGTTAATTGAGCTAATCCCATAAAAATCAGAGGTTAGAACAATTAGACTGGCTCATGGCTCTTGAGCGAGGGCTTGGGTGGCCTTTAATGATGCAATCGATCATCTTTGAACACTAGCATAACTTGGGAAGTTGGGGGCTTAACTTGATTAGTTGGTTTATCTCAGGTTTAATCATAATCGAAGTCTTTGTTTTTATTTTAGCAGTTTAGTTTTATTTTCTATCCTCCTTTTGTTTTGCCTAGCTTGAGACGCTTTAATTAGTTCAAATACTTAAAAACACAACTCCCTGCAGACGACACCCGGAGTACTCAACGATACACCTTGCACTTGGGGTTTATAAATATTAAAACTTTCCTAACAGGTTTTTGGCGTCGTTGCCGAGGAGTTGGTGCTTTTCAATATTAGAGCTCACTTGAGTATTTGAGACTTGGCTTTTACTTTAAAAAACCCAAAAAAAAAATTGAAAAAAAAATTGAAAAAAATGTCCACCTTCCACTTTCCTCAGTATGAGCATGAATTGTTTTGGAGATATTATGACAAATTATATGCTTTGCTTGCTCACTGTGGTTATTGTTTGGAGATGTGGGGAATTTTGAATACAGTCTATGAGAGCGTGAATTGTGAGACCTGTGCTCTTTTAGTGTATTTGGATTTTTGTGCTAAAGATGTTAATGAAGCTTGTGATTTCCTTAATTGGGCTGCTTGGGATGCTTATGAATTTGAAACTAGTTGTTCTGATTCTTACGTCCCATCTCCTTGCATCCCTGATTATGCTCCTCCTGTGTGTGAAATTTGTCATTGTTCTGATCATGAAAGTAATTCTTGTCGTTATTATATTTCTGATGAGGGTTTTGCCGGACTTAGCAGAATGATAGAGACAATGATAGAGACAATGAAAGTAATTATCATCTTTTTACTTTGTTTTCTTTTTATGTGTTTTGTTTTGTGTGTCTTGTATGTGTGATTTTGTTTTCTTTATTTTTGTGTGTTTTAGTGGTGACAGTAACTCCTCGGCTCCCAATGAGGACACTGTGAGATTTAGGTGCAGGGGTGGGAAGTCATATACCCTTTTGTGCATATCTTTGTGAAATTTTTGGGCTTTTGTATAGTTTTCTTGCAAGCTTTGGAGAAGCTTTGTACTATTCTGATCAGTATAAATCCCTTGTGCATTGACAATTAGCTTGTATCTAAGCAGGATGTGCATGATAGATCTTCATCCTCAGATTTTGGGCCCTAATTCTAACCCCAATTGTTCATTATTGATGTGTAATCTAATCCTTATTTATACCATCATCGTTATCTTAGGATCTTAGTTTTCCATGATTGGCTCTCCCAATTGTCTTGTACATGGTTACTTTAGTTTTTGTTTGCATTTAAAAAAATGAAAAAACAGAGAAAAATTAAAAAAAATAAAAACCAGGAATGACAAGTATCCCTTTGTGACATGAGCTACTAGGCGCTAGCCTTTAAGGCAATATTGGTACTGGGAAAGCTTGCTTCTTGCGGTAATAAGTCCATAATGTTGTTTGTATTTGTCAAATGGGATTGAGTTTAATTATGGTAAGCCTAAGTCCTCAGATCATGATACACTTGCACACTAAGCACTGGGATGGATTCAAAGTTTTGATGTATAATGGGGTGAGAAGTTGGTGCTTTAATGTTATCCATTGGGGATAGAGATTCATGATGTCAACATTATATTTATATGCAGGCTAATATCTTTGTTAAAAGGGTGATTTGGTTGGTTAGAACTTATACAGCTTTCTCACTTGTAGATATTTGTGTTTTGTTTGTAAACTCAAAAAGATTTTCTATTTTTCTTTCTCTTTTTATTTTTCTTTTTCAAGATTTTGTGGGTACATCTTCTGCAAACCCTTACGAGACCTCACTCGTCTACTTGTGGGAATCAAGTGGTTTAAAGGGCGTGTCGCATATGCTAAATGCAACCATGATTCCTGCTGAAGTGAGTTAGATCCTTAGGCTAGTTTTTCTTTATTTTGCTCGAGTACGAACAACAAGCTTGGTGCAGGGTCATGATAAACCCCTATTTTACCTCATTTTAGCTCCTATTTAATTCCTATTTCTCATTATTTTTATATCAAATATAGATGAGATAGGGTCAAATTTACTCTCTTTGATTCAATCATGCTTATAAAGTCATTTGCCCTATTTTCAGGAGAAATCTCTTAGTTTTGATAGAAAGGGAAGCTTTGGAATGAATTACAAGGAAAAATAGAGGCGAAGAAGCCCTGGGAACCAAGAGTGAAGCAGTGGGGAGAGTTTCTATTGAACCAGAGATTTGGCATGGGGGCCTGTGCCAGGTGGCACGACTGTATCATGGTGGCATGGGCACCTCGTGCCAAGTGGCACGACCATGCCACTCCCCAGTTTTCACAATCAAAGCCACTTTTAGGCTTCCCATTAGGGGGTTCTTTTGGATGCTTTTGGGAAGAGGCGATTTAGGCCTCCTCCTCCCACTCTCAAACCCCACTAGGGGAGAAAAAATTAGGGTAACTATGTTAGATTAGAAGAGTATTTTTGATTCAAGCTTGTGGATTCGATCTTTAATTCAATCAAGCATAAGTTTTCTCTTCTCTTCCTCTCTCTATTTTGTATATTTATGCTCGTGTTTTGGTTTATATGCTTTTGTGATCTTTAGTGATTATAGTTGTGATTTTGGATTGCGATTACCCTTGTGATGGCTAACTGAAATTGTTTAGACCTTTGCCCCCTCATTTATGCTAGAACTTAGGGTTTTCTATCACGCCCGTCATGTGTTCGATGAAATGCTTAAAAGAGCTTTGATCCATATTTTGGGGTAATTAACTTATGCTGAAAGGTGAGGTTGATTGTTTAGTGTAGATAGAGTGAATAACCAGGGTTAGGACATGAAAATAGTCTCGGTCACTAGCTAGGTAAAGGGTTGACAATTTTGTAATCTACTTGAGCTAATCCCATGAAATAGGAGGTCAAAACAATAAGACTAGCGCATGTCGATTGAGAGAGGGCTTGGGTGGCCTTCAATGATGCAACCGATCATCTCTGATTACTAGTATAACTTGAGAAGGTAGGGGTTTGATTTGATTAGTTGGTTTATCTCAAGTTTAATCATAATCGAAGTCTTTGTTTTTGTTTTAGTAGTTTAGTCTTATTTTCTATCCTCTTTTGTTTTGCCTTGTTTGAGATGTTTTAGTTAGTTCTGGAACTTAGAAACACAACTTCCTGCAGACGATACCCAGAGTACTCAACGATGCACCTTGCACTTAGGGTTTATAAATATTAAAACTTCCCTAACGTTAATACTTCGAATGCTTGTGGGACTCAAGCTTGATTATGAATCAGATCACCCAACGGTGGTTAGTGAAAATAAAAATTTGGCACTTTACCGAACTTACCTAAAAAAATTACATACCATTTTGATAAATTCAGGATAACTTACCTCCTGAGGGAGGAAAACTAATTTGCATGCGCATTAGCAAAATTGGCATCCTTGATTGCCATATTAGATGAAGAATCTGAGCTAACCATCATAATCAATAGAAGAAGGGAGCCAACTTAGTGTTTGGAAGTAGAGGATGATGAAGAAACATCCCTGTGGTTTATAGATATCCTAAATTACCACTAAAAAATGGAAGGGGGCATTACAATGCAGCCTCACAATTCATAAAGGATAATGGCATGCTTTATAAAAATACCACTTATGGCATCAACCTACGATATGTAAACAAGAAAGAGGTAAAACTCTTCATGGAGCAAATCTATGTGGGTGATTGTGAAACCATCATGAACGGGCATCTCTTATCTACAAGATACAGAAACAAGGCTACTGTTAGATTGTAATGGCTGGGCACTAGTTCAGCTCGATCAGAAATGTCAAAAATGTCAAAACTGTGCCCTGAGCCAACCATATCTCCACCACAACTATGCACGCTTACCTCATCATTTTTGTTCATCACATGAGAAATCGAGATAATAGGTAAAGTTACACCCAAGGGACCAATGGCACAATACTTCTTGATGGCCATTGATTATTTCTCTAAATGGTTAGAAGCGGCATCATACGTCCCCCTCACCTCTAACAAGTTCCATGCTTCATAACAAATAAAATCATTTATCGTTATATAGTGCTGCATGAAATTACAAGTGACCAGGGATCTTATTCCAAGCATTAGGTTGTGAATTTGCTCAAGTAGTGCAACATACAACGCCAACAATCCACTACCTACAGACCACAGGTGAATAGAGCTGTATCAGCAGCCAATAAGAGTATCAAAAAAATGATGAAAGTTTTAAAGATTGGCCTAATAAAATCACATTCGCTTTTCTTGGGACACTGGACAACATAAGATTTTTCACGGGAGCAACAACATTTTGTCTTATGTATAGAACCGAAGCAATGCTCTTAAAAAAAAAAAATTCCATCATTATGATCTAAACATGAAGAATTCGTAAGCATCGATGAAAGAAGGTTCCAAACCTTGAAATATTTGTGAAACCATCAACAAAGAATGGGAAATTTAGGCCTCATTAGAAAGGACCAATTGAAAAAATTTTACTTCATAAAGGGTCAAAAGAAAAGAGCCAAAAGGCAGGAGGTAAGAAGCCAACTTCCGTTGGATTCCAGAGGCATAAAAATATGTGTTGCTAGAACCCAGCAGCATGAAGCCCACCATCGCAAGGACCCAGTGGCACCATCAGTGTGCTGAGCCTAGCCACTTCTTTTCTTCAAACAAGACAAAGAAAGGGGAAAAAAAATAAAAGTCATGTAGCCAAAAGAAAAGAAAACATAATGTTCCAAAAGAAAAGAAAACACAATGTTCACCTCATTTGGGGCTCATCCACTTGAATATGATAAATAAAAACTCTCGAATAGTAACCAAGAAATGAACAAACAAAAAACAAAAATAACACAAGAGGCAGAATAATATTAATTTCACCAAGTTATCAATTAGGGGCATAAAAAAATAATACCCAGATCTTAGGGACTCATTACACCATTCAAGGATTAAGGGGAGAGTCACTCTCCCATTTCTTTACGATTGGAACTGAATGTCTCTTTGTCATCTATCTTCTTGCACACTATGTTTTTCACACAGGCAATCCACTTTTTCGGTGTTCCTCATTCCTCTTCTCTCCCCTAGCCACTAGACAGGCAAATAGAACAACATTGGCCTAGTCCAGGTAAGCCTTATTGACCTGCATAGTGGCTGGCTTCCTCATCATGGATAGCCAAAGGGTTTCCCCTACATCGCCCTCTAAGTTAGGATGACCCTCAACGAAAGGTAGGGGAACTCAAGAATAAGGGCATCACACCTCTATCTCCCTCCCCCCACCTCGATCTTGTATCAGGGGACAACCTAATTGATTTCATGTTTCTCCAAGAACTTACTCTACTCTTCCACACCCCAAGGTGCCTACTTGGGCCCTATATCTGGGCGTGGATTGGGCAAGTTGTAGTGGTATAAGTCTTCACTTTGATTAGAAGCACTGCACATTTTACATATTCTACAAGTCATATTTGCAAAGAAAAATCAAAATGTGAAAGGAAAAAGCGAAAGAAGAAATGGAGGAGTAGAAATCCCCAAAGCAAGACATAGCTGCTTTT
>NCQT01010208.1:1004-12914 GCA_002740465.1 Stenocereus thurberi | reverse complement strand
GCACGAATGCATGCTCAGATATGGCCATGTAATTTAGCTCCTAGTTATTTCAATTCTCTATAAATTGGAGTAAAATTTCGCAAGTTCAAACACCCAATTGACCTCAAGTTGGTAAATGAAATTTGGGTTTATTTAGGGTTTGAATTTGGTGAAGTTTGGGCGTGAGTAGGGAACTGACATGCGTGGTGAACAAGAGCCGAAGGATTAGTGCTATTCGCTTACCTAGAACCTAGCTGGCAACTTCGAACGATCATCAATTCGATGTGAGGGTTCCTTTCCTCCTAAATTACTACTAATTTCAATGATTTTAACTAAATTAATTAGCGCATGTTAATTGAGCTTAGAAATCAGTTTGGGTAAACCTAGAATTGAAATTGAGGAAATTATGAACATGATGTTAATTGTGGGTTAATTGGATGTTGAAATGGCTATTGGATTATTTATAACTAGACAGTTTGGAAGTTTATTGAATTATTAATAATCAGATTATCATCTTAGTGTTGTCACTATGCCAGTTTATTAGCCTTGAATCATGTTGCGAAGTTTGAAAATGCTAATTGGGCGAATTAAGGCATTAGACAAGCATGTTGGCTTCTGCTTAGAAGTTATCGCTAAATCAATATAACTGCATTAATTTCTATATTGGGCTATTGTTGAGAATGTTATGCTTATATATGATGGTTTTATGAATTATTGGTTTATTTATGACAATATTAAACTGAGTTAGTAGTTGGATGGCTTGAGGTGGAACTGTTGAGAAATTTGAAGTTCTTATGGTCGGTTTTGTGTAAGGACGGAGATAGGGTTGTGAATTGCCACAATCGTGTGGATTGCTAGGCCATGTGTGGCTCAATGGGTTATGATATGAAGTGTATGAATGTGCTATCTGTGAACTCCTTTTCCTCGATATAATATGTGATGTTATGTGACTGATTTTTGAAACTTTAGACGTCTTTAAAAAGAAAAGGTCATTTAGAATGTTGTTTTACACATTTGAAGATACTTTTATATTTGTCAGTTTTTTATTAGCATGTTAGGACGTCTAAAGTGTAAAAATGTCCTCAACCGTCGAACTACTCAGTTAGTGACTCGACTGAATAGTTGATAGATTCAGGAAGTTTAAAAGCAAACTAAAAGTGAGTTCAAAAATGTTTTAAGACATCGATTAGTGTATGACTTCTCCTTGCGCATAAAAGAATTTAGACAACCTGAAAAAGAGCATCTTAAGGTGCTAATTGTGTGTTTAGCTGAATTGTATGCTATTTGCTTGCTTCAGTCTCTATGAAATTTCGGGTTAAGAGCTAGTAAAATCATTATGCTTCAAGAACCATTTACATAGAAAGTTTATGAAGAGATGTTTGCCTCATAATGAGCCAAGTGCTTCATGTTTTTGAATAGTAGCAAGTTTGAGAACGTTAATTTGAGTTACACACTAACTAATTATTTTGAGTAAAGTCTTGAATAATAATGAGCTTGAAAGCGATCGAAGCTCTTAATTTGCTTAAGCACCTCTCTTTGAGTTAAAAAGGAATTTTCAAACGAATCTAGCTTGCATTTATTGCTAACTAAGTATTTAAGTCTCAAATAGGTTCGATTTCGAACTTAGTTTGGATTAAACGTTAACTAAGCACGTTATGTCTCGAACGAGTTTCAATCCACGATTTAGCAAATGTATTATGTTTAAAAGAAGCTTTTTGGCTAAAAAGTGAAGTCGTTTTATGAGTTAGCAGTCGTTTTACATTTATAAGAAGTTTTTAAGTTGAAAACAAAGTCATTTTATGATTTAGCAACCTTATTACATTTATATGCAGCTTCTAAGTTGAAAACGAAATTGTTTTATGATTTAGTAAACTTAATACGTTTATACGAAGCTTCTAAGTTGAAAACTAAGTCGTTTTATGATTTAGCAACCTTGTTAAGTTTATGCGAAGCTTTCATGTTAGAAAACGAAGTCGTTTTACTATTCATCAAACATACTACGGTTATATGAAACTTTTAAGTTAGAAACGAAGTTGTTTTACGAATTAGTAAACGTATTACGTTCACAAGAAGCTTTTATGATTAAAAATGAAATCAATTTACGAGCTAGTAAACATATTACGTTTATAAGAAGTTTTCAAGCTTAAACGCAATAAGCTATAAGCATTTGGAAAGGTTATAGTTGTTTTGTTTAAAAGTAAGTTTTCAGCATAGCAAGCATTTGAGAAAGAGAAATGAAATACAATCTTAAAGACTAAGAAAGTGCTAGGTAATTGGCCAGAGGGTAGGAATTGGACTCAAGATATGAGTTATCTTGGTGTGAGCTGTTCCTGAAAACTGGACGCAAAGATGACCTGAGCTATTTTCCTCTAAAGAAATGTTAGGAACTGGACTATAGATATGAATTATCTTGGTGTGAGTTGTTCCTAGCAACTGGACTCAAGATATGATTATCTTGGTGTGAGCTGTTCCCTAGATAAGTTATGATATGTGACGCATAAGAAAACCTTGAGGGGGACTGGAATCAAGATATGATTATCTTGGGGTGAGCTATTGCCCCACAGAGGACAATATCGAAGTTATAGTTTATCTACTCTGATGCGTTTTGGCCAAAAGTTAAGTACGTATACCTCAGAGATAACATAAGTTGTGAGTTATAATTTCACTTAACCAGCACAATAAGATGTTTTTATGCTATGAGTAAGTTTCTAATAAGTGAGAAAATGAGTTTCTTTTAAAGAATACGAGCCTCAAGAGGTTGGATAAAGTGTTTTTGAGAAAAGAAAGAAGGCTTTCAAATGTGCACCTCCTGTTCATCTTCTATGAAAGGATTTCCAAGTATAGTCAAATGAAGTTTTAAATGTTGCATTATTCGTTTCAATGTGCATATTCTATGAAAGTATGTTCTTGACAAGTCTTTCTTACCAGTTCAGATATTTTGAGAACTTTTAGAAAGAATTATAAGCTTTAAAGGAATTGGTGTGGATTATAAACCCTTCTTTGTATTTATCGAGAGTCACTATGTTTTCAAAAGTGAGTTTGAAGGCCTTTGTATTCAGTCCTTGTTGCATACTTGTTTATGTGCCTGAATGCCTGCTAGTAAGGAAGTTTGGTCATTGAGGGACGAGAATTGAGTTGAGTGGTTGAAATGAAGTTTAAGGAGGGTAATCTTTCCTTGGGATCTATGATTGCCTAATATGATAGTAAAGTATGAATGCGTGATATGTGGCTATTATTAATATTATTGCCTGCAACTGTTTTGGGTTCTAAGGAGTAGGGGAATTCTCACTGAACGTGTGGTTGCTCACCCCATTACTCTTTCCCCTTTTTCCCCTGGCTTTTGTTATGACAGGTGACAGTCAAGCCACTTATGCGGAGCTGAAGTTCACACCCGGTTGAGAAAGAGTTATGTGTGCTATATAGAAGTAGATTCATAAGTTTAACGATGTAATATAATGTATTTCTAATTTATAATTGTTGTAAACTAAGTTTTCTAGCTCATATAATGCATATTATTTTTGAGCTGCTCTATATAGCCATGTGAGCCAACCTTCTGATTGGTTAGATGTCTGTACTCGAAATTAGCTGTGTTTTAGGATGTAAACCCCAGTACTCCGGTTATGTAACCGTTGAGTTGTATATTTGATTTTCTTCTCTATTAATGAACTTTATGGTTGGTGTACTCCGAGCGACTGTCCCGTAGAGCTGTGGACTTCGGCATATAGCCTTTGAGCTTGTTCTACAAGTTTTATATGTTTTCATTCCATGCAGGGATTTGTTGTAAGGCTTCTAGCTTGGGAAATGATCAGTTTATAGGCGAAACTCTGTCCATTTCATCCCAGGAATTAAATAAGAAGTAAAAAAATGTAACGCTCCTGATGTTAGGGGCTGGAGGTGTTACAGTGATGGTATCAGAGCAAGGTCCTGCGACCATAGGCCACGACCTGAGTCTTACATCTCATATAGTTACCTAGGAAGACATTCACGATGACGTGATATATGCCTGCTCTGTATGTAAGTTGAGGGTCTCATCCTTTGATGCGCTGAGGATCATCATCACACAATTGCACATGGATGATGCAAATTATTGTCTGACAGAGATTTTTGTGAGATCCCTACAGCCACGGTTTGGTTTCATTACAAGAAGATCAACTACAGAAGCGGTGAATCTTATGAGATGACTTTTGAAATTCCAGAGGGATAGAAGAAAAGGATTTATATATGGTGTTCATTTATATTGAGAAGGCTTGTGATAGGGTACTTTGAGAAGTGCATTGGAATTGTTGAAGAAAGAATTATTTACCTTTTTGTTATGTTTATTGAAGATGTGCACGAGAGAGTGAAGACTAAGGATTGGGATATTAGGAAGAGACCTAAAGGACCTCCTTGTTGATATTAGGTTATATTAAGGATTGGCTTTAAGCCATTTTACAGTCGTCTCGGATGAGTTCACAAATGACATGTAGGATGAATACTGTGGTGAATGTTG
Source organism: Stenocereus thurberi (assembly GCA_002740465.1). Taxonomy (NCBI): domain Eukaryota; kingdom Viridiplantae; phylum Streptophyta; class Magnoliopsida; order Caryophyllales; family Cactaceae; genus Stenocereus; species Stenocereus thurberi. The sequence continues at coordinate 8,446 of NCQT01010208.1, read as the reverse complement.
TTTGCCGCCTATATTGTCGTAATAGAGAGGCAATCGAAGGAGCCTAACATTATGTTAGAAAAGTAGAGACGTATTTTGGAGTCTAAAGTGAGTACTTGGAATATAAGTCAAGTGAAAAGAATAAAGAGGCACGGGAGGAAGTCACATTGATACGATGATACCGAAGATTAAGAAGCTTAAGTACTTGGATTGATCTTAAAGACAATGAAGATATCGATGAGGCCATTGGCTTCGCAATATGAGGCTGGGATGATAAAAATGGTGGCATACGTTTAGAGTGTTATGTTATAAGAAGATCCCAGGTTATAGGAGAGATGAGCAAAATTCGATTGATGTGTAGTTATGTAAGATTGGATGAGATCAGTGATAAAGTTTTTAAAGGGAAAGTATGAGTGACACCTAAAGAGCATAAGATGAGGGGAGTAAGGCTTAGATGATTGCTCACATCAAAAGAAAGGATACAGCGGCACTTGCAAAGGTGTGAGAGCATCACCCTTCGGGCCTGTAAGTGGATAGAGGAAGACTTATTTGAGATCATGGAGAGCCCTAAGAGGTTTAGGGGCACATGGCCACCAATCAATTTGAAAAAGAAGCTGAGTTCTGGTGTGAGGGTCAGTGAAACCTAGGGTAGGTGAACATGTGTTAACCTGGAACCAACTGAAAACCTTAATGGACGCTCAATATTACCCTCAAGATGAAAGAAGAGTTAAGGAGCTGGAGTTCTTATGCTTGAAGCAAGGCGAAATGAGCATAATAAAATGTGCGGCAAAGTTCAATGAGCTGAGCTGATTTGCCCCAAATCAAGTGGCCACTGAAGAAGTGAGAATGGACCACTTCGAACAGGAATTAAGAGGGGGAAATGAAACAGATAATAGCAGGATATACTTATGATAGTTTCCAAGAAATGTACCATAAGGCTGTGAAAATGGCCCACATCATGAGCGAAACCGACATTGAGAATAGAAGGAAGAACCAAGTAAATGAGGAATTTGGCCCTGGAGGATCCAATTCTTAGGGAAACAGAAACTATAGGAGATTTAAACATGGGATGAAATAGAACAAGGAAAGTAAGCCGCCTAATGGAAGCCAAGGGAGCTTATTAGTAAACCTCATAAGATGCGTATGCAACATTTCATAACCTCTTCCTTAAAAATCATCTGCCATACGGATCACACTTGTAGCGATGGAGTTGTTATAGTGCAAGGGAGAACGCTCCCTGATGATTGGGTTCGAATAGAAATCCAAGCATGGGATGCTATGGTGAAGGCAGAAGGGATAGTTAAGCGTAAAGTGACATGGATTGTAAAAGAGATACGGATGAATTACACCCATTAATTCCTCCAAGTAAGCGATTTCGAGGACGAAATTCTTTTAGGGGGGAGAGTGTAAGGCCCGCGTACATTGTTTCTGTCAAGTTGTCGTAACACCTTTTTACGTTATAAAAATTTATTTTATTTAACGATACGGGTTAATTAATTATTGACGTGCTTATGTGAGCGATGATTTTACTAAAAAGTATTTTTGTCGCCATTAGTAATATTGTTATTATTAGTTTTGAAAGTCCTTCAATGATTTTTAATAGCCGCTGTTAACGGTTACTAACGAGTATTAAATCGATTAGGAACCCGAATACGATTAGGTTGTAAACCTTAGATATAGTTCGATGTTTATTAAATCGAACCTAACTGTATCTGGGAACAAGTAATCGATGAAATGTTATACTATCGATTTGGGTTTAGAATTCGGGTTGCAAATTGGATTAGCGATGTCTTATATGAAGCAGCTTGGGACAAAAAAAAATAATAATAGAGGGAGGGCATTTTAGTCATTACACTTGACCCCCTTATTCCTCCTCACCCTGCCACGAGCCCCCCTCCATTCATGACATCTCACACTCTCTCTCAGCCTTCTTGTTCCTCCTCCTCTATTCCACCATAGCCATGGCCTCCATGCTCCATTTTCAAAGAATTTTCGCCACTTCACTATGCAAAACCTATCCATCCGGCCCCCCCACAACGTAGCCACCATTTGGCGTGAATCTGGGCAAGGTTTCAAATAAACGCACCTCGTTTATGGTGGGTTTGGGCGGTAGAATCTGGGCACGAATGCATGCTCAGGTATGGCCATGTAATTTAGCTCCTAGTTATTTCAATTTTCTATAAATTGGAGTAAAATTTCGCAAGTTCAAACACCCAATTTACGTCAAGTTGATAAATGAAATTTGGGTTTGTTTAGGGTTTGAATTTGGTGAAGTTTGGGCGTGAATAGGGAACTGACGTGCGTGGTGAGCAAGAGCCGAAGGATTAGTGCTGTTCAATCGCCTAGAACCGAGCCGACAACTTCGAACGATCATCAATTCGATGTGAGGGTTCCTTTTCTCCTAAATTACCACTACTTTCAACGATTTTAACCAAATTAGTTAGCGCATGTTAATTGAGGTTAGAAATCAGTTTGGGTAAACCTAGATTTGAAATTGAGGAAATTATAAACATGATGTTAATTATGGGTTAATTGGATGTTGAAACTGCTATTGGATTATTTATAGCTAGACAGTTTGGAAGTTCATTGAGTTATTAATAATTAGATTATCAACTTAGTGTTGTCGCTATGTCAGTTTATTGGCCCTGAATCACGTTGTGAAATTTGAAAATGCTAATTGGGCGAATTAAGGCATTAGACAAGCATGTTGGTTTCTGCTTAGAAGTTATCGCTAAATCAATATAACTGCGTTAATTCTATATTGGGCTATTGTTGAGAATGTTATGCTTATATATGATAGTTTTATGAATTATTGGTTTATTTATGACAATATTAAACCGAGTTAGTAGTTAGATGGCTTGAGGTGGAACTGTTAAGAAATTTAAAGTTCTTGTGGTCGGTGTTGTGTAAGGAGGGAGAAAAGGTTGTGAATTACCGCAATAGTGTGGATTGCGAGGCCATGTGTGGCTCAATAAGTTATAGTATGAAGTGTATGAATGTGCTATGTGTGAACCCCTTTTCCTCGATATGCTATGTTACGTTATGCAACTGATTTTTGAAACTTTAGACGTCTTTAAAAAGAAAAGGTCATTTAGAAAGTTGTTTTACACATTTGAAGATACTTTTATGTTTGTCAGTTCTTTATTCCCATGTTAGGATGTCTAAAGTGTAAAAAGGTCCTAAACCGTTGAACTGCGCAGTTAGTGACTTGACTGAATAGTTGATAGGTTTAGAAAGTTTAAAAGCAAACTAAAAGTGAGTTTAAAAATGTTTTAAGGCATTGGTTAGTGTATGACTTCTCCTTGCGTTTAAAAGAATTTAGACAACCTGAGAAAGAGCATCTTAAGGTGCTAATTGTGTGTTTAGCTGATTTGTATGCTATTTGCTTACTTCAGTCTCTATGAAATTTTGAGTGAAGAGCCAGTAAAACCATTACGTTTCAAGAAGCATTTACATAGAAATTTTATGAAGAGATCTTTGCCTCATAAATGAGCCAAGTGCTTTAAGTTTTTGAGTAGTAGCATGTTTGGGAACGTTTTAAGCTTTTAGTTTATTTATACACCCTTCTTGAATTTACAAGGAATTAAAACGAGCTATAGAATGACAGCTGAAGTTTTTATTACGAATCTGATTTGAGTTACACGCTAACTAATTATTTTGAGTCAAGTCTTGAATAATAATGAGCTTGAAAGCGATCGAAGGTCTTAATTTGCTGAAGCACCTCTCTTTGAGTTAAAAAGGAAATTTCAAACGAATCTAGCTTGCATTTATTGCTAACTAAGTATTTAAGTCTCAAATGGGTTTCGATTTCGAACTTAATTTGGATTAAACATTAAGTAAGCACGTTATGTCTCGAACAAGTTTCGATCCACGACTTTGCAAACGTATTACGTTTAAAAGAAGCTTTTTGGCTAAAAAGTGAAGTCGTTTTATGAGTTAGCAATCGTTTTACATTTATGAGAAGTTCTTAAGTTGGAAACAAAGTTGTTTTATGATTTAGCAACGTTGTTACATTTATATGTAGTTTGTAAGTCGAAAACAAAATCATTTTGTGATTTGGTAAACTTAATACATCTATACAAAGCTTCTAAGTTGAAAACTAAATCGTTTTATGATTTAGTAACTTTATTAAGTTTATACGAAGCTTTCAAGTTAGAAAACAAAGTCGTTTTACTATTCAGCGAACCTATTATGGTTACACGAAACTTTTAAGTTAGAAACGAAGTCGTTTTATGAATTAATAAACGTATTACGTTCACAAGAAGCCTTTATGATTAAAAGTGAAATCAATTTACGAGCTAGTAAACATATTACGTTTATAAGAAGTTTTTAAGCTCAAAACGAAATGAGCTATAAGCATTTAGAAAGATTATAGTCGTTTTGTTAAAAAGTAAGTTTTCAGCAAAGTAGGCATTTGAGAAAGAGAAATGAAATATGATCTTAAAGGCTAAGAAAGTGCTAGGCAATTGGCTAGAGGGTAAGAACTGGACTCAAGATATGAGTTATCTTGGTGTGAGCTGTTCCTGAAAACTAGATGCAAAGATGGCGTGAGCTGTTTCCTCCTAAAGAAATGTTAGGAACTGGACTCAAGATATGAATTATCTTGGTGTGAGCTATTCCTGGGAACTGGACTCAAGATATAATTATCTTGGTGTGAGCTGCTCCCCAGATAAGTTATGATATGTGACGCGTAAGAAAGCCTTGAGGGGACTGGACTCAAGATATGATTATCTTGGTGAGAGTTGTTGGCCTGCAGAGGACAATATCGAAGTTAGAGTTTATCTACTGAGACGGATTTTGGCCAAAAGTTAAGTACGTTTACCCAGGGGATAACATAAGTTGTGAGTTATAATTTCACTTAGCTAGCACAATAAGTTGTTTTTATGCTATGGGTAAGTTTCTAATAAGTGAGAAAATGAGTCTCTTTTAAAGAATATGAGCCTCAAGAGGCTGAGTAAAGTGTTTTTGAGAAAAGAAAGAAAGCTTTCAAATGTACACCTCTTGTTCATCTTTTATGAAAGGATTTCCAAGTATGGTCAAATGAAGTTTCAAATGTTGTATTATTCGTTTCAATGTGCATATTCTACGAAAGTATGTTCTTGACAAGTCTTTCTTACCAGTTTAGATGTTTTGAGAACTTTTAGAAAGAACTATAAGCTTTAAAGCAATTGGTGTGGATTATGAACCCTTCTTTATACTTATCGAGAGTCACTATGTTTTCAAAATTGAGTTTGAAGTCAGTCCATGTTCCATACTTGTTTATGTGCCTGAATGCCTGCTAGTAGGAAAGTTTAGGCATTGAGGGCCTAGAATTGAGTTGAGTGGTTGAAATGAAGTTTAAGGAGGGTAATCTTTCCTTGGGATATATGATTGCCTAATATGATAGTAAAGTATGAATGCGTGATATGTGGCTATTATTAGTATTAGTATCTGCAACTGTTTTGGGTTTTAAGGAGTGGGGGAACTCTCACTGAGTGTGTGGTTGCTCACCCCATTACTCTTTTCCCTTTTTCCCCAAGCTTTTGTTATGACAGGTGACAGTCAAGCCACTTATGCAGAGTTGAAGTTTACCCTTGGTTGAAAAAGAGTTATGTGTGCCGTATAGAAGTAGATTCATAAGGTTAACGATGTAATATAATGTATTCCTAATTTGTAATTGTTATAAACTAAGTTTTCGAGCTCATATAATGCATATTGTTTTTGAGCCACTCTGTATGGCCATGTGAGCCAACCATCTGATTGGTTAGATGTCTGTATTCGAAATTAGCTGTGTTTTAGGATGTAAACCCCANNNCTCCTCTTATGTAACTGTTGAGTTGCATATTTGATTTTCTTCTCTATTAATGAACTTTATGGTCGGTGTACTCCGAGCGAGTGTCCCGTAGAGCTGTGGACTCCAGCGTGTAGCCGTTGAGCTTATTCTAGAAGTTTTATATGTTTTCATTCTATACAGAGATTTGTTGTAAGGCTTTTATCTTGGGAAATGATTAGTTTGGGAAATGATCAGTTTATAGGCGAAACTCTATCCGTTTCATCCCAAGAATTAAATAAGAAGTAAGAAAACGTAACGCTCCTATCCCTAGGGGCTGGGGGTGTTACAGTGATGGTATTAGAGCAAGGTCGCCATGACCTGAGTCTTACATCTCATATAGTGACCTAGGAACACGTTCACGATGACGTGATATATTCCTGCTCTGTATGTAAGTTGAGGGTCTCATCCTTTGACGTGCAGAGGGTCATCATTACACAATCGCACATGGATGATGCAAATTATTGTCTGATAGAGATTTTTACGAGAATCCTGCAGTCACAGTTTGGTTTCACTACAAGAAGATCAACTACAGAAGCGGTGAATCTTATGAGATGACTTATGAAATTCTAGAGGGATAGAAGAAAACAATTTGCATATGGTGTTCATTTATATTGAGAAGGCTTGTGATAGGGTGCTTTGAGAAGTGCGTTAGAATTGTTGAAGAAAGAATTATTTACCTTTTTGTTATGTTTATTGAAGATTTGTGTAAGACAGTAAAGACTAAGGATTGGGATATTAGGAAGAAACCTAAAGGACCTCCTTGTTGATATTAGGTTATATTGAGGATTGACTTTAACCCCTTTTACAGTCGTGTCGGATGAGTTCACAAATGACATGTAAGATGAATACCGTGGTGCATGTTGTTTGCCGCCTATATTGTCGTAATAGAGAGGCAATCGAAGGAGCCTAACATTATGTTAGAAAATTAGAGACGTATTTTGGAGCCTAAAGGTTTTAGATTAAGTACTTGGAATGTAATTCAAGTGAAAAGAATAAAGAGGCATGGGAGGAAGTCACCATTGATACAAAGATACTGAAGGTTAAATACTTGAATTGATCTTACAAGGTAACGAAGATATCGATGAGGACATTGGCTTCGCAATATAAGACTGGGATGACAAAAATGGAGCCATATGTTTAGAGTGTTGTGTTATGAGAAGATCCCAGGTTATAGGAGAGATGAGCAGAATTGGATTGATGTGTAGCTATGTAAGATTGGATGAGATCAGTAATAAAGTTTTTAAAGGGAAAGCATGAGTGATGCCTAAAGAGGATAAGATGAGGGGAGTAAGGCTTAGATGATTTACAATACCAAGAGAAAGGATACAGCTGTGCTTACAAAGGTGTGAGAGCATCGCCCTTCGGGCCTATAAGTGGATAGAGGAAGACTTATTTGAGATCATGGAGTGCCCTAAGAGGTTTAAGGGCACCTGGCTACCTATCAATTTGAAAAAGAAGCTGAGTTCTGGTGTGGGGGTTAGTGAAACCTAGGGTAGGTGAACATGTGTTAACCTAGAACCAACTGAAAACCTTAATGGACGCTCAATATTGCCCTCAAGATGAAAGAAGAGTTAAGGAGCGGGAGTTCTTATACTTAAAGCAAGGAGAAATGAGCGTAATAAATTGTGCGGCGAAGTTCAATGAGCTGAGC
>NCQT01010195.1:8209-20084 GCA_002740465.1 Stenocereus thurberi | reverse complement strand
TAAGAAAAAGGAAAAAAATTAGAAAATTCAAAATTTCAAAAAAATAGAAACAGAAAAAACCAAAAATAGGACCTTTTGTGGAGGTGTGGGATTTATATGACTAGTTGGGTTAGAGACCCTGAAAATCAAAGACTCATTAGGAGTAAGCCCAACCCTGACTTAGAACCCGAACTTGAACCTAAGCTTGAGTTAGAGAATATGGTACCAGAAGGAACTTTGAGTGATATTTTCTATCCTCCTAGGACTGCTTTACCATTATGTTGTGTTATGTCTAATCTTGCACCAAATGTGATCTTCGAATTAAAACCCCATTATACTCAGATGCTCTGTAAATTTATAGGTTTAGAGGATGCTTATTTATTTTTGAGGGAATTCGAAGAAGTTTAGTCTATGATGCATTTCCCTAATATTCCCATTGATGTTGTACGAATAAAATTGATTCCTTTTGCTTTAAAAGATTCTACTAAACGTTGGATGTATGGCTTGCCTACTAATTCTATTATTTCTTAGAATGATTTTTTAATATTGTTCTTAAGAAAATATTTCCCTAATGCCAAGATTGTTAAGCTGAGAAATAAAATCAATCAATTTGTGCAACTTGATAGAGAATCATTTTGGAAATATTTTGATAGATTCAAAACTTGTTTGGCCCAATATCCCATCTTGGTTTAGACCAAGCATACTTGTGCCAGATTGTATATGAAGGACTTGACTAATAGACTAGGACCATGGTAGAGTCCATATGTCGGGTGGCTTTCTTTCTAAGAGCGCCACAGCTGTTTGAGAGCTTTTAAAGGACTTAGCCGAGAAAACCATGAAGTGGGAAATCGCTCGCGATGACAGCCTGAGTTTTAGATTTGCAAGGGGTGGGTTGCATTCTCTTTCTGATGTAAGTCACTTGGAGTCTAAGATTGTTGTTTTAAAAAACATGTGGAAGGGATTATTTCCCCAGATGTCCCAGTCATCTCAGACATCTACAATGTCTTATTCTCATTATCAATCCTAGATTATTCTTTGAGTGCTCGTCCTTATTTTGCTCATCAGTTAGCAACTGAACAAGAGTAAGTGAGTATGGCCTTCTAGAGACCTAGAAATGACCCCGTCTCTCCTTATTACAACCCAGGGTGGAGAAATCACCCTAACTTTTCATAGAATAGTGGATCAATGCTATAGTTCCTAACTCTCAACCTAGGATGTTTCCTGGAAACAACTCCCAACTCATCTCTCATCCTTTAAATTCCTTTTAGAGACTGGCTTTTTCAGGTGTACCGAGTGCACTTAGACCTCCACCTCCGATAGCTCAAGTTCAACCTCCTTCTGGTTATATAATATTGATAAATTGGAATGGAGAATCAATTACAATGTAGAGAGACTGATTAATTCTAACATGGAAAGAGTGATGAGAATGATGACCTAACAGTTTTTCCGGTTAGCATCATCTTTTAGGGAACCAGGTACTTTCCCGAGTCAACCTGAGGTGAACCCTAAGGGTCACGCCACTCCTTCTTCTGGTAACCCTGATGAGCCTGTGAGGAAAGTGAACACGGTTATACCTATCCATTCTAGTTGAGAGGTTGATAACCAAGTGAGAAATCCTAATGAACCTTGTAGGTATCCTCACCAATTCTTCCAAAATTCTTCTTCCTCTTCTCTTCCGAAGACTGGTTCATCTACTTAGTCAGGGGATGCCACAGACAGTGTCCCTAATGCTTCAAATAGTCCTCCCCTCTTGAGTCACCTTCTAAGAAAAGAGGAGCTTAAAGAAAAAGACTCCTCTGACTTGACAAATTTTTCATCTTCTAAGGATTCTTCCTCCTTTCTTCTTCTGAGAAAATTCAGATGCCTTTACCTCCTAGGCTAAAGAAGAAAGATCAAGATCATATTAAGAAGATGAGAGAGACCTTCTCTCAAGTAAAGATCAACATTCCCTTGCTCAATGTTATTCAGCAGATGCCTCTATATGCTAGATTCTTAAAGGAGCTATGTATGACCAAGAGAGCAATTGGTGTACCTAAGAAGGCTTCCTTAACCTCTGGTGCTAATTCTATCCTTTCTCTAATCCCGGTGAAATATAAGGACCCCCGTTGCCCTACTGTATCTATAACCATAGGGGACCAACTTATTCACAGAGCATTGCTTGACCTAGGGGCTAGTGTTAACTTGATACCCTTTACTGAGTATGGGAGGCTAGAGTTCGGTGAGCTGAAACCTACCAAGATGGTCATTCAACTGGCTAATAGATCAACTAGGGTGCCTAGGGGGATAGCCGAGGATATCCTGATTAGAGTGGGTGATTCATTTACCTAGTGGACTTTGTTATGATTGAAACCGAGAAGGTGTCCAACTTAGCTTGTCAAGTTCCTATGATTCTAGGGCGTCCTTTCTGGGTCACTACCAATGCCCTCATTAATTGCAGGAATAGTATGATGAGACTGTCTTTTGGCAACGTGACTATGGAATTAAACATCTTTAACATGCAAAAACAGCGTTATGGATTTATTGATATGAAACTTTCTACTGTTAATTAGGTGGGGGATTCTATATTCGATGATGCTTTTGATTATGTATTTGCTACTGAGTATGAGTCATTTCTTATAGATGATGAGCCTGAATATGCAGTGTTTGAATTTGATGACTTGTGCTCTGCTGCTGATTGTCTGCTTACTGCTGTTTCTGAATCTGCTACTGAATCTGTTTTTCCTGTTGCTCTTGAATTGAAACCTCTTCCTGACTCTCTTAAGTATGCATTTTTGGGAACCAATAAATCCTCACCTATTATAATTACTTCCGATCTAGATCGGGATCAAGAGGACAAACTGATTACTTTACTTAGGGAGAACAAGGAAGCTCTAAGATGGACTTTAGGGGATATTAAGGGTATTAGTCCTTCTATTGTGCAATATAGAATTCACCTAGAGGACAATACTAAGCCCTGCCGTGACCACCAAAGGCATTTAAATCCCACTTTGTAGGAAATAGTTAAAATGAAAGTGTTGAAATGGTTAAACCACGAGATTATCTATCCCATATCTAATAGTAAGTAGGTTAGCCCTATTCAAGTTGTTCCTAAGAAGACCGGTATTACCGTGATTAGAAATGATAAGAACGAGTTAGTCCCTATAAGAGTTCAATCTGGTTAGCATGTGTGTATAGATTATAGAAAATTGAATGCTGCCAATAGGAAAGATCATTTTCCCTTCTCTTTCTTGAATCAAATGCTAGAGAGGTTGGTTGGACATTCCTTCTATTGCTTTTTAGATGGATATTCTGGTTATACCCAGATCTCTATTGCTCCTGAGGATCAGGAGAAGACTACTTTCACATGTCCATTTGGGACATATACATTTAGAAGAATGTCGTTTAGACTGTGCAATGCCCCTGCCACCTTTCAAAGATGCATGATTTCTATTTTCTCAGAACTAGTTGAGCAATGCATGAAAATTTTCGTGGATGATTTTTTATGTTTGGATCTTCATTTGGTGATTGGTTGTCTAATCTGAGAAAGGTGTTGGAGAGGTATAGGGAGAAAAACTTGACTTTAAATTGGGAGAAATGTCACTTCATGGTTAAAAAGGGTATAGTCTTAGGACACATTATTTCTCGAGATTTCTCGAGATGGAATTGAGGTAGACAAAGTTAAGACTGACCTGATTGTTAATCTTCTCCCTCCCACTTGTGCGAAAGAGGTGTGGTCTTTCCTTGGACATGTAGGCTTTTATTGTCATCTCATTAAGGACTTTAGTAAGATTATAAAGCTTTTGTCCAATCTGCTAGCTAAGAATGTGCCATTTCATTTCTCTGAAGAGTGTCTTGAGGCATTTTCTAAGCTTAAAGAGGCCTTAACCTCTGCTCCTGTTCTTCATCCTCCCATCTGGGGAGAACCATTTGAATTGATGTGTAACGCTTTTGATTATGCTATCAGGGTTGTTTGAGGATAGCATATTGATAGGAGATTCTATGTTATTTAATATGCTAGGCACATGTTGAATGATGCCCGACTTAATTACACTGTTACTAAGAAAGGATTTTTGGCTGTGACCTTTGGTTTTGACAAGTTTAGACCCTATCTGATTGGGTCTCATGTGATTATTTATACTGACCACTCTGCTCTTAAGCACCTTTTTTCTAAGAAGAATACTAAGCCTAGACTTGTGAGATGGATTTTGCTTTTGCAAGAATTTTACTGTGAAATCAAGGATAAGAAAGGTTTTAAAAACCTTATCGTTGACCATCCACCTAGGATCCTCTATGATAGAGAGAGTGAGTTCAGTGTTTTTGAGTGCTTCCTTGATAAGCAATTGTATGCTGTTCACCCTGATCCTTGGTATGCTGATATTGTGAACTACTTAATTGCTAGTAGGATCCCTACGGGTTGGATTAAAAATGACAGAGACAGATTCTTCCACCTTGTGAAATTCTTTATTTGAGATGACCCTTATTTGTTTAAGTATTGCTCTAACCAAGTCTTTAGGAGATGCATTCCCAACCATGAGGTGAGAAGTATCCTTTCTTTTTATCCTGACCAGGCATGTAGGAGGCATTTTTAATGGTAGGAAGACAGCAGTCAGGGTTCTTCAATGTGGTTTTTACTAGCCTACTTTGTTTAAGGATGCATTTGAGTACTGCAAGAGTAGCCCTAGATGCCAGTAGTTGGGTAGAATAAGTAGGAGAGATATGATGCCATTGAACCCCATCGTTGTTGTAGAGGTTTTTGATGTGTGGGGTATTAACTTTATGAGACCATTTCCATCTTCCTTTGGGAATAGTACATTTTGTTAGTGGGACCATTTCCATCTTCCTTTGGGAATAGTACATTTTGTTAGCTATAGACTATGTTTCTGAATGGGTTGAGGCCATCCCTTCTAGTACCAATGAAGCTAAGATCGTTGTGAAATTCCTTAGGGAGAACATCTTTACTCGATTTGGTATGCCCCGTGCTATCATTAGTGATCAGGGCACCATTTTAATAATAGATCTTTTGATACCTTATTGAAGAGGTAATCTATAGCCCATAGGTTTGCTACTAGCTACCATCCTTAAACTAGTGGCCAAGTTGAAGTATCCAATCAGCAGATCAAATAGACATTAGAAAAGACAGTGAGTAGGAATAGGAAAGATTGGGCTGACAAGCAAATGGATGTTCTTTGGGCATATAGGACGGCTTTCAAAACTCCCTTAGGTATGCCACCTTATAGGGTAGTTTATGGTAAGCCTTGTCATTTGCCTGTGGAGATAGAACATAAAGCTTGGTGGGCCATTAAGAAGCTTAATTATGACTTGACATAGGCGGAAGAGGAGAGACGACTACAGCTGAGTGAGCCTGATGAGATTAGAGCTGAGGCTCATGAAAGTGCTTGATCTTAGAAAAAGAGGGGCAAATTGTTTCACAATCGACGTATTTTTGGAAAAGAGTTTGCCCTATGAATGAAAGTACTCTTGTATGACTCTAAGCTCCATCTGTTTCTAGGAAAATTGAGGTCCCGATGGACGGGCCTTATATTGTCTCACATGTTTTTCCCTATGGTGCAGTTGAAATTTAGGATTCTCAGAGTGGTGTTACCTTCAAAGTGAATGACCAGCATTTGAAACAATTTCAGGAGTTGCCGAGCCAAGAAGATGCGGAGCATTTAATACTCTACGAATCGAGCCCTGATCGGTGATTGTGATGTGAGATAGCTTGGCTATACTTAGCACCGGACCTGGTTTGCTAGAAACTCCTTCTCCTTTTCTCTCTTCTTCTCTTTTCTTCTCCCTTCTTCTTTGTTTTAGTCTAGTTTCTTTTTATATAGTTGATTGCTTTTCTTTTTATATGTTTGTTGTTTTATTTTTGAGTCTTGTTTTTATTTTTGAACATGTGTTCTTTTTTTAGATTTTTCTTTTTGCTCTTCATATTTCTTTCTCACTTTCAATGAGGACATTGTGAGATTTGGGGGTGGGGGTGAGGAGCCTATTTGTACATACTTTTTTTTTGAAAATTTTGAAAAATCCAAAAAGATTTTTGTTTTGTTTTCTGGGACATTTGTACTCTTTCTAATTAGCTTGAATTCCCTGTGCTTTGGTTATCAACTTTTATGTAAGGAGGATGCGCATGAAAGGTCTTCGACCTTAGTGTGATATTCTAAGCACTAATTCTAACTCAATTGTTCATTAGAGATGTGTAATTTAATCCTTGTTTATCCCTTTATCATTATTTTCAAGTCTTAGGCTTCCATGAATGATACTCTCACTTGCTTGTGACATGATTACTCTGAGAAAATAATGAATAAAGAAGAGAAAAAGAAAAAGTTGAAATAAAATCTGGAATGACAGGTATCCCTTTGAGGCATGCGCTATTGGATGTTACCCTTTTAGGCATATGCTGCTAGGTGTTAGTTTAAGGCAATACTGCTACTGAGAAAGCTTGCTTCCAATGTTAATATGTCCATAATATAGTTGTGTCAGTTAAATGGGATTGAGTCTAATTCTGGTAAATCTAAGCATGATGATAAACTTGCACATGAGCAGTGGGATGGATTTAGAATCTTGATATATAGTGGGGTGAAAAATTAGTGCTTTAATGTCATTTATGGGGCAGAGGGCTTTAAAGTACACTCTGTTTATATTCGATAACTTGCCTACATGGTGACTTAGTTGATTAGAACGTGTATATATCTTCCCCTAAATTTTGTACATATTAGCTATGAGAAAAAACCAAAAAAGATTTTCTTTTGGAGTAATTTTTATAGGTATTTCACTTGAAAACCCTCATGAGGCCTCACTCGTCCACTTGGGAGAGCGGGGGGTTTAAAGGGCTTATTGCATATGCTAAACGCAACCGTTATTCCTACGACAGTGAGTTAGGATTTTCTCTCCTCTTATGTTCTATTTCCTTTTAGTTAGTTTAGCTATTTTACTCGAGGATAAGCAAAATCTTAGTATGGGAGTATTTGCTCGTGCCAAAAATATGTTATTTCTACGATACTTTTATGCCCGATTTACGCTCGTACTAATTGTTATTTTTTAGGTTTTTATTTGATTTTATTTGTTTTGTAGGTATTGAATAATTTTGGAAAAAATGCAAGAAAAAAGATGAAAAATGTTGTAAATAAAGTAGTGGGCTAGATTATTCAAACCCGACCCAATCCTGAAACCCATTTTTTTAGCCCAAAAAATGAAAAAAAATATAATAATAAAAGGAAATCGAAATTTCCCCCAGCCCGGCATGCAGCTCACGTGATTTCCCCCCTTTTAATCTTCTCATCTTCTCTCTCCTCACTCAACTAGAAACCCTAACCCCCTCTCTTTCTCTTCGATCTCATCTCCCTCTTTCTTTATCTGCCATTACCGACACCCTCACCATCACCACCATCTCCTTCATCCTCAACCACTGCTAGTGCAGCACTACCCGCACACCACAGTTCTCACCCATCACCGGATTTCTCGCAGCAACTGCCACCAAATCTCGATCATCACCGTCCACGGCACACATGAATCAAGGGTCAAGTTTGAAGCAGATTCGACTATATATTGAAGAATTCAGCTTCAGAGTTAGGGTTAGAGTTTTTGGAATCAGGTTTAGCCTCAGACTTTTAGATTTTTTGTTTTAATTTTCGGTAATTGGTAAAATTAGGGGTCCTATTCTTTATGTTCTTTTTAGATCTATTTCAGCTTCTAGATTCATGTAATTAATCTTGTTTTGTTAATTTTCCAATCGATAATCGTGATTCTCAATAGGTTATTACAACATTTTGGATTTGAATTTGTTTAATTTTAGCTTTTCCCCCACCCTATTCGAATTCTGGTGGCTTGGTAATGGCAACTCCGCCATTATTTGCAATTGTTGGAGCTCCAAAAATTGAGTTGCTTATGTTTGGCTGAACTGCAAAATAAGGATGCCTTGAGCACTGTTTTCCTTCTTCCCTTTCCCTGTTCGCATTTCCCCTTTTCCCTTGAATCTTTCCCCTATTCGTGTGCTGGGCAAGGTCTCGGTTGATCCTTCCTGCCTTCCTCTGTGAATCAGCGTTATTGATGGTCGAAATGGGTTAAAGAGTTTGGTAAATTTGGCTCTTCTTTGCTCTATATTGTTGTAGCTTATTGTCTCTACTTTCTGATGATGATGATTGAATGGTTTCTTGTTGCTTGCTAATGGTAATTTGATTGATGATGATAATGGTTGTTGATGGCCTAGTTTCGGCTCTATTCCTGCCCCTCCCCTGTTTGGCTCTATTTTGCCTTGCTACTTTAGGTTCTATTTTGGTGTTGTTTTGCTATTTTGCTATTTTGTTAACAATAGTAATTTCAATGAGTGAATGTTCATTCCATTACTCTCATTTTACCTAGTCATTATGTTTATCTAATGACACAGATTTGTTATTAGGTAAGTTTAGAATAGGGTATGTGAGTACTTAGCTTTGAACCGTTCTTATTTTGCTTGAATACCTTCTTTATTTGGTTGCCATTTTGAAAAATTGTTAAAAAAGAGATAAAATAAGTAGTTACTTTAGCCTATTTTATTTGTTAGGATAATTTGATTCTACTTAGGATGGTTTAGTCGACTATAACCTCAATCTCATTCTCATCCCTGAGGTCAAGACCCTTAAGTACTACAGCGAAAGCTGTACTTTTATTTTTATTTTTTTTTCACTCAAAATTGCCTTATAAAAAGTTCAGGCGCTGGAGCTTCTGATAAAGAGTCCAATCACAGTAAGGAATCTGACGATGAACATAGGGTAAAGAAGGACTGCTCTTTAGGCTGATGTCTGTTAAACAAATTGAAAACTTAATAGGACATGCAGTCAAGGCTCAGTTAGGACAAAGATCTTACAAGATTCACTTTTATACAAAGTCTTATATTAAGAGGATTGATACTTTTCATATGACGATTGGCTATCTTTCTTCCAAATTCAACAAGTTTGATGACATGGGAAATCCCAAACAGCATATCACCCCCTTCATTGAGATGTGCAATAATGTTGGCACAAAGACAGACCAACTAATGAACCAGTTTGTTCAAACTCTGAAAGGGATTGCATTTGACTGGTACACAAAATTGGAGCCTGAGTCCATTAACGGTTGGGAACAAATGGAGCTGGGGTTCCTGAATAGGTTTTATAGCACTTACTGTGTTGTCAACATGATAGAGCTAACAACCATTAGACAACGAAAGGATGAGTCGGTTCTTGATTACATCAATTATTAGACATCTATCAGTCTCAAGTGCAATGATTGTTTATAAGAAGCTTTAGAAGTTGATGCATGGAGTTGGATTTATCTTGTATATGAGTAAGCCAAGAACCTTCCAGGAATTAACAATGAAGGCTAATGAAATGGAGAAATAAGCTGCTATAGCATGTCTTCTTCCTTATCTGATTCTAGAAAGGATAATGAGGAATTCAAGAAAAATCCCAAGCACTCAAAGTCTTCAAACAAAGACTACATAGTTGTTTCGAGTGGGAGCCGGTCTGAATCTCTAGAAAGCCCAAGTATGAAAACAAGAAAGGTGGGTTCTCTAAGGATACAAGAAAGAAGTGTCTTATATTAAAGGAGCTACAGGAGAATAAATATCCATTCCCTGACTCAGACGTATCAGGAATGCTTGATGATCTCCTTAACAAAGGATTATCGAACTTCTAGAGTCAAAACAACTCGAAGAAGCTAGAAGAGTTACCAACCCAAAATATTATCGATATCACAAGGTGATTAGTCACCCTCTTGAGAAATGCATAACACTCAAGGAGCACATTATGCAACTTGCCAAGGACAAAGAAGATAATATTGGATTTGGATGACACTACCGAGAGAAATCATATTTTCACCCAATTGGAGTATTCTTCATCACGCTAACAGCAAAAACATACTCAGCCTTATGCTAGAGTAAACAGTAAATCGATTTCCTCCAGAGGAAAGAAATTAATTATAATTTAATTTGGAAGTTTGAAGACTAAAGTCAATGGCATCCCAAGGACCTTTGACAGAGCCCAGTCTTTTTGTGGAGGTCTCTGATTAAGCTAATAGTGATGAAGATGGGTGGACTCTTGTCACTTGGCAGAGGCCAAGGAAGGAAAATCAAGTTCAACCACCACCTCTTTATCATAGAAAGGGACAAGTTAGGAAGAAGATCTCTCGTCACTCAAGAGCAAAGAAGATGTTCAAGAATATCTAAAGGAATGAAATTCAGCCTATGAACCTACTTGAGGAAGAGTCGTTGTTCCTATCACACTAGAGGCGTTTTTCACAATAGGGTTCTTTGAGGAAGTCACGGTCAACATGAGCTCATTTCTAAGCTTGAAGAAGAGGAAGATGAGGGGAGTGACAAATAAGAGAACCCTTTAAAAGTAGCTGATAAGACCTTTACTGTTCTAGAGGCTTTGCCAAGTGACATGAACTAGAGACAAATCTTTTGTTTGCCTAAGAAGAAGCGCTAACATGTTGTTGCTACCTTACAACAACTACAACTTTATACTCACAAAATGAAGGATGTTGGAGGATCGACAAAAAGCCCTATTCAGTGTGCCTCTTGTAACACCACAGTCACTTTTACTGACGATGACTTATTAGTAGGATCCAAACATCATAACCGCCCTTTTATTTGTGACTGGCTACATTAGGGAGCAAAAAGTTAAGGTCATTCTCATGGATAGAGGGTCAACCATCAACATCATACCCAAGTCTACGATGAATGACTTAGGCATCACAATGGAAGAACTTTCTAAGAGTCGAACAACAATTCAAGGGTTCAACCTTGAGGGCTAGCATGCCATCAGCATGATTCACATTGACTGGCAATGGGAGGCTTGTGAACATCCTCAATATTTCATGTAATCAATGCTAAGAATTTTTATAAGCTATTACGCGGGTGACCATGGCTTCACAAACATAGCATTGTGGCTTCCACTCTATACCAACGCCATAAGTACTACTGAGATGGAAAAATGAACATAAATAGGGATGTCAAGCCATTCACTAAGGTTGAGGCTCACTTTGTAGATGCCAGGCTCTCTGAAGAACATGATCCACGTAATGTCAACTATTTCTTCTACAAGTAAAGGTGGCACAAAGAATGCTCTTCAAGCAACAAAAAAGATGCTCATAAGCAAAAATGGTAGAGGGAAGGAACCAAGCCAAGGAACCCAACATCTCCCATTGAACGAGTTGCTAAACCAGTTGCTGCTTCGATAGGCTCAATGTCACCAGTCTTAAGGTACATACCTAGGCCTTGCCATAAGGAGGGTGAATCACCCTTTAGTGAGTTCACATATGGAAGCATCAAGACTAAAGCTAATAAAAGAGATAATAGAGTGACCATAACCACCCTAAAGGGAAGTGCAATGGTTCCAACACTTAAAGTGTGGCAAGCTAAGGAGAGTAGGCCCCCTCTTTCTGGATTTGTCTTTTCTTTTAAAAAAGGTGACAACTTACCAAATGGACAGACTAAAGAAGGATTTGATTTGAATGCAAACAAGCTTACGGAAAGAGCTAGTTATAACTTTCAAAGCCCAGCTACCTTAGGAAAGGTAGCCAAAACCAAGCCTCATGGTCTCACTAACACTTAGACAAAGATCCTATAGCAAAGATGTTCCGTAGGTGTCTCTAAAGTTAGACTTGGCTTCACGCCATTGCAGCCAATCAGAATCTCAGGGTGACGGAAGGACAGGTAGTTGGTGATTCAATACATCTCGGCTGAAGAGATAGATGAGAGTGAAAATGCTCAACCTAACCCAAAGTCTTCTGTGTTTGATAGGTTACAATCATCCACTTCAAAAAAACACCTGTCAGTATTCACCCCTAGAGGGAAAGAAAAAGATCGCAAGATCTCTGTTTTGAACAGAATCAAAGTTGGTTTCTAGCCAAAGCCTTTACTTTTTGTTAGAATAAAAACTGATGAAAAGTCTTTAAA